>JAODAH020021227.1:0-223250 GCA_027574865.2 Coproporus ventriculus | reverse complement strand
CTTCTGTTGGAGTTGCTGGTTCTTCTGTAGCCTCTTCAGTTGGAGTTGCTGGTTCTTCTGTTGCTTCTTCAGTTGGAGTTGCTGGTTCTTCTGTAACTTCTTCAGTTGGAGTTGCTGGTTCTTCTGTAACTTCTTCTGTTGGTGTTGCTGGTTCTTCTGTAGCCTCTTCAGTTGGAGTTGCTGGTTCTTCTGTTGCTTCTTCAGTTGGAGTTGCAGGTTCTTCTGTTGCTTCTTCAGTTGGAGTGGCAGGTTCATCTGTAACTTCTTCAGTTGGAGTTGCTGGTTCTTCTGTAACTTCTTCTGAAGGTTCTGGTGTTTCAGGCTCTTCAGTAACTTCCTCCGAAGGTGCCGGTGTTTCAGGTGCGTCGGTAACTTCTTCAGAAGGTTTAGGAGTTTCAGGCTCGGTAACTTCCTCTGAAGGTTCAGGCGTTTCTGGTTCTTTTGTTACTTCTTCAGATGGTGCTGGTTCTGTATCACATGCTTCTTCTGTTGTTGTAGTAGGTACTTCTGTTGTAGTAGGTACTTCTGTTGTAGTTGGTGCTGGTGTTTCAGGCTTTTGAGTAGTTTCAGGTTCTTCTTCTGAACCAGAACTAGAACTATCATCTCTATTCTTGTCCAATTCATTTAAAGTACCGCCCAAGTTTAAAAAATTACCACAACCAGCTTCCGCGGGGTCAGCACATTCCATAGCATTTGGATTGAAGTGTTTTCCATTTTGACATGAAACAACTCTTAGGATATTTTCACGGCATTCATAAAACTTTCCACAATCACGAGGATGAGCGTGTCTTATACGTTCATCACATACTATAATCGAAAAAATAAAATTAATGTAAGTACAATAAATGAATAACTTTCATAATTATTATATATAATAAAAAAATAATTTCTTGACCGTGATTAATTTACAAGCCGAAATAATACTTACATTTGGGAAAAGCCGAAGCTACTCCAAAGCAAACCGCCGCAAAGAGGAAAAGGACTAAAAATGTAACGATTAGAAACTTAAATTACTAATTTTTAACTTCATCTTACCTTTCATTTTTGGGTTTGATTGCCATTTCCAAAACGGATCGAATTTATACCAAGGCAAGAAACCAAAATATGTTAAAACAAATAATCATATCATAGATAAAAGAAGAAAAAATTTAACAATGCAGTTTGCAATTTCAAATTAAAATGACGTAAATTGCTGAATTGCATTAAATAATTTTTAGACAAATAAATATACTTTCCTTAGATTAGTATTTATTTTAATAAAAGTTTTAGTTTATTCATGTGCTAATCACCTGATTCAAATATTAGTGGCTTCAGTTAATTACTTAATGAAACTATTTTGTAGTAGGAATAGTTTCATATAATTTATGAATGGGTTATAAATTTTTTTAAACCTTAATCTTATTTCGTATTGTAACGTCCAAATATTAAAATTGATACATTGTTCAAACTGGTATGTATCAAATAGTTCAAATGTTAGTTCTTTAAATCTAGTTGTTATTTCCTTTTAAATTATACACAAAGAATAATAACAATCTTATTTAATGGATTTAAGAATGACTTTATTTTTTCAAGGTCTGCTCACTTTACGCATTCAATTTAGAATTTGGTAACATTTAGTATATCGTAGACTTTTCTGATATAAATAGACTTGTCAAGTGTGCTTTACTTTTTCTTGTACCGCTAATATTTTGCAAAATTCGTGAAGAAATCTAAAGGATATTTAGAAGCGACATTATTGTGCTCCAAAGATCTTGGTTTTCTTTTCAATTTTTAAACTTTAAACTAAGATTTTTTTCTCAAATTTATCTTTTCTATCACCAGAATTTAGAAATGTTTCTGTTTAATATATATAAGACAATAATATCAATACGACTTTGTCTCAAATATGGCAGTGATATTGTTATTATTTATTTGAAAATTTTAAAACTCAGAATGTAGCTAAAGTTATATATCATATTTAGCAACTTTCGTTACATTAAATCTTTTGTTTCTTTTTTCTTTCATATTATTTAATGTTCATATTTTAAAATATATATAAAAATTTTGCTAATAGTTTTTTATATGCCTAGTTACTAAAATGATATTTTTTATGAGTATGGAGTTTATTCTCTGGGGCGATAGCCGAGGAGAATAATTATGAGTAGAGACCGGATTTTTGTGTTATTGCACATTTTGGTCCTTTTGCACTTAATTACACAAATTGGCTTTTTTTCTGCACGAAAGTGCACAATTCAGCTATTTCATCTAATTCCAGATGTATTTTTAATTTTTACCGAATTTAAGTTACAATTTAATAAATTTATTTATTGCGTGGTTAATTATATTTATTAAAACGATTTAAAATAGTATTATTTATTATAATAATTACTTAACTAATATTTAAAATAACTTAAACTTTGATAATTTTCAAGTTGGTGATTTTTTGACTTCCTCCTAGCCTTCGACGACCTCTCGTCTTCAATCTAACTTCTCTAACGATTTGAATAAATAATAATTTTTAAGTAAGTAACACGTTATTTTTGCTAAGTTTACAATTTACTAATTCAAATCCTTGGATTTTGTGGTTAAACATGCCAATTCGCTCTTGCCCCTAGTGGGGTAAGAAAAAAATTGCCCAATAACTTCAATAGATGTAGAATGTTCTTTTTCTTTGTTAAGTAACATCTTAAGTGATAAGCGGCACAATTATACGGGAAAAATTTTTCAAATGTACATCATTTACTTTTAGTAGTGTTAAAAATAAAAATTCTTTAAATTTAGTTCTTATGTAAAATACAATTTTAATATGTAAATAATTTTTTGTGTATTATTATTTTTGCTTCTTAGCTTCCTTTTAAGTTTTTCTTGTAATTTACTCTGAATTAAACAATGTTGCACGTTTTAGGATTTTAATTGCATATTTTTGCACATTTTGGCCGTTTTACTGCACAAAAATCCATTCTCTAATCATGAGTAATAAAAATATCATGTGAGTGCTGAGATATATTATATTTTTTTCTGAAATCGCCAAATTATTACTTTATAAATATTTTCAGTGAATTTTCTAATTTAAATCTAATCTATAGTTATGTGTAGATAAAATTAAAACGTGATATGAATTAGTATATAAAGTTGCATATGTTTTAACTCTACTCTTAAACAAAATTTTAAAAATCGATTAACAAGCAACTAATTTCTTTATATTAGATATAGTGTAAATATGCATACAATGTAAATATTTTATTAAATGCGTATGAAGGTATGCGATTATCGACAAATGAATAAATAACCATGTTTGAGTTCATTTGTGTGTATTAGGTACATACTGAATACTAATGAACGATTTGATTATGAAATATTTGTATTTCTGATAGACTGTTCAGCAATGATATCCTCAATGTACACACTTTTTAAAACAAATATTTATCCCAATATGCGACTCGATTGAAATAAAAAAATAATAATAATAAATATATTCGGTTTCAGTAATTGACAAAAGGGGGTGAAGTTTTTGTTTAGTTTCACTGTTTGTCAAATAACATTTTTTAACGAGTTTGAACGCAAAGAAAATAAAAATCTAAAATTTAAAAAAGAATATGGTTTGTATATTAGTTTATATAAATAAACAATAATAATAGTTTTTACTATCAGCCCCTCATATATGTTCTTACAACATTCTAAAAATATAGCAAGAAATTTGTGTCGGAGCTATTTTATTGTATTATTAGTTAATTTTAATCATTCCATACTTATTACAAACATTGTTTCGGAAAGAAAACATTTTTGCATAACAATTTTCATATTATGGAGCACTTAGAATATCATTATAATGTTTGAAAGTTAAAGTTTATCAAAGATTGTTAAAACTTAAAAGCCATAATTTATATTATAGGATTATAAAAAATGCCAACAATGTAGGGTTTAATTTGCTGTGCAATACTGTCATCACCTCCACAGAGATTCTCACTAAGTAGAAGCCATAAAACGAATATTTTTAAGTGTTTTACAGTAATTGGATTACAAGCAATTTATTAGCCGCTCGAGAGGGCACATACTACAAGTTAATAAAATATTTATCGCTGAAATCCAGTTATGCGCTTGCTAACACATGATAATTAAAGCTGTTCAGTCCGCCTGTTACCTAACACACAAGAGTTAACAGTTTGGTAAATGATTGCACACCCATTGAACCCTTCTGCAATGATTGTTATTAATTGTTAATATTTATTTATCGTGTAAGCGTTTCATTAGCGGTCTCAATAATATTATTAATTGTTAAATATTTGCTGTGAAATTCATTACAAGTTGTAAATAATCTATCGATGTATTTTAGTTGTTTTTTAGCTATAATTGACTCAGTTGCGGAAATAAATTGCGACAAATTTTTATTATGGACTGCGGATATTTTAACGGACGCGCGGGCGTCCCGTCCCATTCGAAACTGCTCGTTTAAAAGGATTAATAGAGGGAGGTTTGTAGTTCGTTTGTGTTACTGATAATCTTGGGAAGGGATTAAGGGAAGCGTTTTTTGTGCTCTTCTTTTTTCCTCCGCTCAAAATAGGAACAATTTATTCGGGATGGATCTATACGGAGCTATTTCCTATTATCGTGGCGCAGTGAAATTTAAGCAATATATTTCATTATGAAATTTATCTCCTCTTAGTGGGTCGGAATTGCTTCAAATGCATTTGCAAGCATTCAGTGCCGATGTTAAATTTTCTTATAATGGCTGTACTTGCATCTAAGCAATTATTTACTACTCAACTTACAAATTAACATTTAATTTCTAACCACTTGAATATTTCTAATAAAGAAATTCTATTATTGCAAAAACAATTAATTTAGAAAACAATCGAATTAAAAAAAACTGTGAAACCAAGGAGCTGTAATTTTGATTTCAACCATTTTCAAACAATAAATAAGTGGAAATTTCTTAAAACTTTGTTTTATTTTAATTTCCATTAGTATCGGGCTCAACCATTGAGTACATTAACTTTCTATTATTTTATTTATTGAAATTTTTATTTTCCTTTAAACTCAACATTTCTTAGATTTTTTCCATATAAAGTTTTAATTTCGAAATAAAACCATTAATGTCCTTTAGAAAAACAACGATATTTTAGGAATATAGAGTATATAATTATATCATGGAAAATATGATATAACAAAAAATAACATTTTAGTGTCACTGAATGAATAGAAAGAAAATTACAAACACTTATTTATAATTAATGAAGCAAGTTAATGGAAAAGAAGGAAATATTAATGATCTAACATTAGCCAGGCTTTTATTGAAAAAGATTATGCACAAATACTGTTAAAATATTCAACGATTTTCCTACCAAATGCATTTCTTTTCAATTAGAGAAAATTACTTTTTACAAGAAATTAGAAAATAATTCAAAAGCGACCAATGCTATAATTAACTGTAAGTCTATACAAATGTGAAAAAATAAATATATCGAATATGTTATTTGTATAAAAAAAATAATAACATTTTCCATATAATATTATGATTGACCTTTTTACCAATGAACTCCCAATATCCCAAATCGGTCGTGAGGTATTCACATATACGTCACCCTAAGAAAAAATCGCCTTTAGATGATTGTGTTATAAGAGAGTAGAAAAAGGGTCAGAACCATATGCGATTTCAGTGTCCATCTTCCAAAGTGTACATCCATTTCAATTTTTCAATAATAAATATCATGGGCCTGTAATTTCGAGCAAAAACCCCGTACTGTACGTCTGGGTTTAAATATTGAGTGCTCGGCGCCGAGATGTAGTGTCAGCCTTAACCCTGTTTCTAGACATCCTGGGGGATTAGTTGGGATCTATCTGGTTCTTACACTCCGGAGGATTGCAGTCCTGCCAACCGATGACACCGTCGCTGAAACCTTACAGACGTGTACCGAATACATCCATCACGTAACGAATTTAGGTTTGCGTTTAGTGTCGCTATTCAGTTGTATTTGTTTCTCCCAGTCATTTATTTAAAAGATTCATGCTGGTGGCAGAGTTTTATGGACCATCATCATACATGAACCATCAAATATTTACAAAAGTCCCGCATTAAAATTATAAGAGATTGTACACTTTTATCCACGGCGTAATCAGTTTATTCTAGAATAATTTAAAAGCGCAAAGGAGGAAGGGGGCGCAAATAAACTGAATCGTTTTCCCGGATAGAAATATATTTATTTCAAATTACTTGTTCAAATAACGGTATTTATGCAATACATCCATAATATTTATTTTTCGAATTAACAAAATTTCTATCAAATCGTAAATAAAACAGAATTAATTGCGTCCATTTTCGTTTCTATTATTTATAATTAAAACAAATCTAAATGTAGAATATATAATAACATATAATTAACAGACAGATAAAATGTAACCAACTGTGTAAATATTGGATACTTCTTTGCGTAAATTATTTAGGAACTCATTGAAAATGATCAAAAGTTAAACTAAGCGCAAATAGCTTCTCTCTAAATAAATAACAGAACATAACTAAATACAATCAAAACACTAAGTATACATAAATAAAATTATTTTTTTTTATTTCAGTACATATGAAGAATGTCTCAATAAGAATTTGAATTTTAAAATACAGAAAAAAAGGCAATAATTAAATAAAACTATTTGATTGCTTTATTGATTGAAATAGTCACAGTGTAAATATTGGCATCAAACGTGAAATAAAATGAGGCGAACTAAAAAATATTTGTATTTATGAATACATATAAGAATTTTCGAATAACTAATTGGATGAAATAAAAAAGCCTTTTTTAAAACAGTTGGGTAAATTTTCAGTATTGTATATTGAAAATTCCGAAAAGTTTGTAAAGTTTCCAGCAAAAAAAAAAAATTTATAATCTTTGCTTTTCAGATAAAGATAACATACATTTAAATTATGTAATTATTATTATTAATAATATTTGAGTTGTATACATATTTTTATGATGAAGGTATGAATGAGAATAATGGATTTAAATTGCATTTGTAATTTTGTTAATCCGATTTTTCTCTCATTCACATAGACAAAACAAACATACGGGGATTAAAACTATTTATAAACAAACATTTCCATAATTGTCAGCTAAAATCTCTTTAAACTGTAAACAAATAAATATAAAATATATTTTTTGTAAAGCTTGATATTTGTTTGTATGTTGCGTCATACTACTTGATTCTCCATTTTGATAAATCCGATACTGTTTTCGAATTCTGAACAACCCATCAAGATAAAACTTTATAAAACGTTAAATCAGGAAAGCAGAAATAACAATAAACTATTTTAAAAAATAAGGCGAAGAGACATCGAGATTGAATGGTAGGGAAGAGTGCGAGAGAGGCGCGACCCGTAGCGGTTCCGTGCAATTGCCGTTTGACGCCCGGAAAACAAAACCCGCCAAAGTCCGGACGGGATGGGTTATAACGGGAAGAAAAAAAACAGCCGCTAAGAAAGATTATATCTTTTGGTTAGGAAAAGTTTTTGGATTTAATGTGGCGTATCTAAAAACAGGGAAAACTGCGATAACTAAGTATATCGCGCGTCATAACGCTTAAAAGTTTCTATGTCTACGTTCAATCATCTGCGACAATGTACATGCATATTTATAATTGGGGATCTACTCCCTCATAAAAACATATTTTTAAATATGTTTTTAAAATAACACATTTTTAATGATCCAACATCCCTAAATTTTCTGTTAATACTTCACTATCAGGGGTTTATATCCTGGTAATTATGAATGTTAATGCAAAAATAGTAAAATTTTCATATTTTCCTGTTTCCTGATTTGCGGTATATTGCTTTGATCAGCTGTTGTGAAAATTCACGCCTGTTTTTTTTTATTATGTTCCAGGAAAATTGCACTGTTTGCATGGGGTAACGTACTGCAAATTAAAATATTCTGTTCCAATTTAATAAAAACCGTTCTTACATCAAAGGGAAAGCAGTTATCCCGCCCGTATTTAAAATAATTGCCTGCTTCATCTATATTTATGTATCCTCTTATCTTATCGCCTTGCGAAAAGCACTGTTGAAAATTTTGCGAAAACCCTTTTAGAAATCTTTATGAATATAAAATTTAGCCAAATTTAATATACTTAGAAGATATTTTCTGTACAACTGTCATTAAAAGTAACATTTTTAATTGAAGCTAATTGGTTTAAGGGAGTTATACAGCACGAAAATGTTAGCGCTAACAGCGATATTATTAAGTAGCACTGATGTATGTTGTGAATATGGAACTTAAAGGTGTTAACGAGGCAATTAATAATTAAGGTATATTAACGCGCGCGGTTTGCTCATGCGTTAATTGTCGCGTTAATATATAAGTTGGTGATAAAGTTTTTTCGTTGGTTGCATCTTATCAACTGTTATAAAAATTGTTTTTGATTTTTACATAGGTTGGCCGTACTGCAAATGTTATTGACACACGCACTTTTAAATTCAAAACAATTTAAATAGATTATGTACATGTGATACGACCGAATTTGTATACAAGTAGTGTTTCTTTTACACTCTACCTATAAATTGCATTTAAGATTAATTTTGATGCACAACAACACCTTATTATATATCTTCTAGATCATCTATCATCGAAACGTAAAAAGTCGGGTTTCATAATGTGGCTATTATGAAACCCGTATGGGTTTATGAGTATGTTATGATTGGAAACCGGAAAAAACAATTTGTTACTATTTTTCAGTTTCTCGGAAAAGAGATCCTTTACGATTTGTCATTTTCCATGCAAGAATAGCTGTGCGTTAATTGACCTCTTTAACAAAAGACAAATAAATAATCAACCAAAAAGTTTTTTTTTTCTATAACGAAAACTGTTAATTTACTATTTTCTTTCGTGTCTTTAACAGCAAACTTAACTATAATTTTTTTACAACGATAATTCAAATATTTGAAAAGAAAAATTCAGTCCCATAGAGTTTCGAACTCACGATCTCTTGCTTTCATGTTAAGTGCCATACCGTCTATGCCATGATCCTTCAGCCTGTAATCAAGTGTTGTTGTAAGGCCAGATGTTTTTATTCCGAATATCAACAATATTAAAATTAATATTTCTACTTCAGGTATATTTACCAGAAAATATTATAATTTAATTCAATTTATTTCAAATAATAATTCAATGTTTTCAAGTTTATATATCAAAATGAAAAATATGTTACACTCTGTTCTGAGATTTACACATTATGTAAATAGCAAACTCGTAATTTCCCGTGGTAGTGGTATTTTTTATTATGCACAAGAAAAGAAGCAAAAAATGTAATAATCAGAACATTATTCAGTATACAGCAAGCTATTTATATTCAATGCTTTCAACATAGAAAATTTGATTCTTTTCCATAATGAAACAAGTAATAAGTGTGGTATGAGGTAAGGGGTGGGGATGAGATAAAATGATGGTGCGGAATATTTACATCACTGTCTGAACACATCTGATGAAAAATTCGGGCGGAATTTCAAATACATCAAGCATATGATGGGATAAAGAATTCCAGAGGCTTATTTTATTATTGAAGAGCGCTAGGCCCTGATTGCAACAAGCACTTATTTAAAATTGAAGGCGTGTGTGCAGGCAGGGTGTACTAGCGACCTTTTGTGTTCAGGATCTCATATGCGATCCGGTGCTGATTACATAATACAATATGCAGAGCGCAACATATGTGCACTTTTCTTATAACGGGGCACCCTGGTTGCCTTATAAATAACTGAAGAGCCACTTGATAGATGGCCACCTTTAGTGCACGTACTGCTCATATGTATGTTCTTGGGCCAAATGCCTTATCTGCTACTTGTAAATAATTTCAGCGATTTAAAATACCATTTCACTCTCTAAACACCGCTATTTATTTTTTGGGACTGCGGCCATTCGGTCTTGTTGCTTCCCGTTTTAACTTTATCTCGTTCGAACACTTCGAAATGGTTTCTATAATTTTTCATTGGTTCCCGAAAATTCACGCACCTACATTTCTCATAGAAACGGATTTTACAATAAACAGAAAATCGATATTTAACCCATAAATACACAAATATGTGTATATTTCAAACTGGAGCTTCTTAATGTGTGCTTTGCAGCCAATAAAATACGTATTTCTCAACTACAATAACTAAAACATTTATTTTATTATTTGTTCATAATAATACCAGATTAAATAAGCAAAAGATATTGAAAGTATTAGAAGATCTCAAAATTTTAAATGAAAACCTTGCATATTCTTCAATCGTTATTTTTTTAAATCAAGCAAACTTCTTTCTGTTTTCAATCAAAATGAGAAAATCATGAGAAATTTTTATATTTCTCATAATAGCCACATTATGGAACCCAATTTTTTACGTTTCGGTGTTGGTATTAAATTTATTCAACGCAATTGTCACTGTTAGATTTAGTCAGATTGATGTTGTGTCAAATTGATAATTGATGATAAATCATCGCAAATAAGGTATTGTTTTGCATTATAAGAAAGCATGCTATTAAGTCGACCATAGGGCTTCTTATTTATACAGAAATATTAATGATATTGCTTTTATTAATAAGCAAAAATGGATTTTTAATACATTACACAAATTTCATTTCTCTAATTAAATTAATTAATAATCTGATATGTGAACAATTTTGAAATTGTACAAATCTACTCAAATTAATGAGATATAAACAAACATCATTTAATTACTATTTAGTTATTCACTCCACGCAAATGGCGTTTCATTCGTCATTAACTACATTAACAAATTGTTCAAAATGCAACAGGAAAATGTATCTCATCAAAACGATTAATCAAATGACTTTCCAGTTAGGTAATTTAAAGCAATTATTTTGAGTGCATATTCCGCGAGCACTAATTTATCACACATTTTTATATTTTTAATAACATTAAGAAAGTAGATTTCTTCTTCCGACATTTTTACTATTTGCCGAATTAACAAAGTCGATGTGTATTTAATCATTTCTTAATGAAGGTACCTTAAAATGTTAGTTGAAAGTTTTAAGTAGCTTAATTACCGATTAACTGTTAAAATAATTCAGCTCCTTCGGAAATTTTAGTGTGGTAAGCATAATTAATTTTAATTTTGTAATTGCCGAATTTTGTTGATTAATACGAATTAATTATTTAATTAACAAACTAAATAACTGAATTTACATGTGTTAATTAGATTTAATGCAATCGCGATTTTAAAAACTATGAAATTATTTGATTAAAGTAGTTTGTGTATTTCCAGTTGTTTATTTATTGTGATAACTTACTTGATGCTTGAAAAAAACTAGAAAAATTATCCTAAACAAACAAGTTGGATGGCGATCTATTCTTCAGATGGAGGCGATAAAATAGTATAACTACAATTTCTTGATAAAATGCAAAATAAAAACTTCAGAGGGCTTAAAAAGTTGTATTTTTTTACTTTTAACATATTTGTCAAAAATACTGCATAAAATAGTAGGTAAGTCCATGGAATGAATTCTACTAATGAAACTTTCGGAGATAAGATCTATTTTTGGTGTTAGTTCATTTCTAAAAAGAAAATTGGGCGAAATTTTTAAACTTCGCGTTAAAATTTTCCTCCGTCATTTGACGTCAAATAAACAATGAAGTTAAAATATCTGTATAGGTTATGTTGAAAGCTATATCATTGACCTGAAGTTTGATGTAATATCAAACTTCGAAAAAATAAATCAAATATATCTTTATTCGTAACCCAGAATTTCGTAGTTTGTGTAGTTGCATTTTAGCAAAAACGATTAGAAATTCGCGACATATCTAAAAGGATTCTTATCAAATTTAATTATAAATTTTATTTTAGTTAGTCCATGAATATTAAAGAAGAATGAGCTAAAAACGATCTCGCCATTATTATCTTTTTATAAGTGTCCATTGGAATAAAATGTCGTATATAACGTGATTTTATTTTTTTGGGGGTGTTGCTATGGAATTTTATTGAAAAAAAATATTTAGCCCTCTAAATTAAATGTCACGCCTGTTATATATTTTTTCCTTTTTTTTCCAAATTTAAAGTATAATGGCATCGGAATTAATGTCGCTCATAAAGAGGATTTCATCTATTCGGGGCATGTGCGCATATTCATGGTGTCGTTTTTTGTCGCCGAACAAAGATAATTGTGATTTCATTGCTCCTCGCAGCACATTGTCCCTTTCATCTTTAGACTGTTGTAGCTACAAAAATCCCCTAGAACCAACAAGGTTCATAAGCTGAGATCAATACACACATTTTTTAATGGAATTTGAAGAAAAAGTGAAAATTGCCGATTATTCCAGATGGCTGCAAATGATGACATCAAAAATTGAAGGCAACAAGGGATAGTTGAGCAAAGTTCTCATGTTCAAAGAAAATTAATTGAGATCAAGAATATCGCGGAATAAGCTAAATCAATCTATAAGAAGCCAAAAGATTGTAAAGAACATTTTATTAAGAAAATACATCTACCACCAATAAAAGAAGTAAGAAAAACGGTAAGGATAGCAGAAAGCTTCCCAGTAAAACATCCAGTTTGATTACAAATACCCCGAAATCAAATTTTTCTTACATCTTCATCTATAAAATCTAAAATTTCGGTTCCTTTAATACAAAATAAAAAGGCAACCAAAATAAAGTTTCATTTGAATTCTCGTTTAAAATCAATTGAGGCGGTAAAAAGAACTTTCATTTATACCGATTCCCAAGAAAAATTTGAATCAGGGTGAAAAGAGAAACAATATACAACAAAAAAACAAGCATATTTTATCTATTCGAGAAGTAAGAGATGAAGAAAATGCATTGCAAATTGTTTCTAACAAAAAAGATTGCGTAGTTAGTTCCAAGAAATTGATTAATGATTTTTATAAGCATAATCCTGAAATTTCGACGTACAAGAAATATGGAACCAAGCCGAAATCTTTTGAAATGGAGGACGTTTTAAAATCTGCGACGCCCTTGAAAAATTATAAAGGCACATTTGAAAACAAAAGCAAAAGGCCTCTGTCGATTTGTTTATCAAGAAGATGACATTCGTGTTTTGGTTTAAATTAAACACTTTCTACTGTTGACAGAAAATTGATAGTTTTATCATTGTGAGATATTAGCAATTATTTTATTATACCCTAATTTTTATAAAATATTAATAAACATTTTTTAATAGACCAAAAATTCGAGTTGATTTAAATTTTCTTATTAATGAAAAACAATATTGCCAAGTGGCAATTTTCTCAAGAACGATGAGTGCATACAATAAATAATTTCGGATTCCGAAAAAGTTAAAGTTAAACCATATAGATACAGTTTCGTAACTATGGCGTGTTTAAATTATGTATAGGAAAGATGAGGTTCTAGTACTGTGACGTCAATCGTAACAAAAGAATGAATGCACATTTATTTTTTATATTCCGCTCTAAAGATTTAATCTTAAGTTATAAACTAGTGAAAGGAAGAGAATTGCACCGTTTAGATATAATATGAAAGAATGATATTGGTTTGATAATTTTATATGATGATTTTATATCGTATTTGTGTTGTCAATTGAAAAATCAGTTGCGCGTTTAAATTTAATGAACTGGGGAATTGAACGTTGCTAGTTTTAAAGAAGATTGTGTTGAAAGCATTGATGAAAAAGAAATTGTTTCTGAAATAAGTTTTATTTCAGTAGATGAAATGTAGAAAACAATACATTGTCATTTAAAGTGAGATCTTCGTAAAAAGTCCACTCCAAACAGCAGATACAGTTTTATTTGATATAATTTCAGGTAGTTTTTACTTAAAAAAATTAGCATGGAAACTACTACTGTGCAGTAACACGTTCAACGCAAATAAAAATAATATTTTGCATATAAATGTAATTCCATCTGAAAATTTTATGAATTTTCAAGCACAAACGACCCAATAAACTCACCAACTTCTCTCTACCTTCACATAATTTGTAAAACAGACACACAAAAAGTAATTTAAACATAAATATTAAAAGATTACTCGTTCTACTTCTAATTAATCACAGAATTGACAAATACATCCAACTCCCTCATAAAATTTGCTCGCATGTTCCTACTGATTTATTAACGCTGTAAATTTACTTACAGAAACGTGTAATTTATAATCAAAACAATTAATATATCAAAATGCGGCGTGATTTATCCATTTTATTCACTCCGACCTTTATGGTTAATTTACATCTAAAATACATCAAATGGCAAAACGGGGAAATTTTTATCTTAATCAGTTGATTAGCATTGCCGTTGCGGAGTAATTGTATGTACGTATGGTATCCAGAAGCGCGCGTTTACGTTGAAAAGCAAACAAGAACATTAACTGATCAATTAAGTAAAATGGATCTGCATTGTGTTCAGGGGTTTGGAGTAGAAATACACGACATGCAGCTAACGTTGTAACAACATGACATGCTTCAACTAGACATGGTATCCAATCCGTTTGCATAAAAATTAACATCTATTAGAACTGTTGTCTGCCTAACCACCTCTGGGAAACTTTGGGTGTTCGCTTTGGTCAGTAAACTGAAGTGGTACAGGGAAATCTAACTTACTGTTTACTGTTTATTTTAATGTTAGAGTATTTCAAAAGTTTCCTAATATGAAACATTTAAAAAATTATTAAGTATTTTCTAAAATTAAATAAAATATAATATATTTATCTTTGTGTATTTATCAAATTTACATATTATCAAGAACAATATTACAATTTTGAGTTCAAAATTTTTAATGGAAAAGTATTTTTATTGTTACAAAATAAACTTAAAATCGATACTATTTTTTTATTATTGTCAATAAAAAATTAACTGAATCTGCAACATTTACTATTTAAATTGTAATCAATGGGCAATTCATATACTTCATAATTAATGACTTTATAAAGTCATTAAAGAACTTGACATTGCGGTTTGTAAATGGACTACAAGGTACTCTGCCTAATTAGGCCGTATTCCTTCCCTGCTTGCATTCACGTGCTCGTTGCATCCTTAGCCACCATTCTTTAAAATTGTTGAAAAGCAATATGCAAAATGTCATTTTCTACGAGAAAGTTTGTACGGGCCACCGTATTTTTATTCTCAAATAAAAGAAATTTTATTGATTCTCTTTATTTTGGTTAGACCAATCCTCTATCAAAAGCATTAATATTAATTAAAAAGGAACCTCTGTCACTGATGAGAGATTTAAGAAGAATCAAAAGTGTCGCTGTTTCAATCTATCGATGGTTTAATATGAAAAAGTTTGTAATTTTCTTGAATGTCGTGTTACCATAGCAGCATGGTTTACTTGATTTGTACCCTGGAATCAAATTTTAATTACGCATAATACCGAAAAAATGGAAAGATATGTGTAAAAAAGGTAAAATATTCTTAAGAAAGATAAAGTAGCAATTCGGAAGATTTTGATAAAAATGCCTAAAAAGAGTTTTAAAATTAATAAGGGAATTTTTGTGTAACATATTATTGGGGTTGTCATCTAGAGCAAAAGATATAATGTTCGTCCTTTTCCATAATTCATTGCTAAAAAGTATTAACAATTCCTATCGTTTAACGAAGCTTATTATTGTTACTTGAGAAGCGCATTTTAAATTAGTCGACAGTTGAGACAGATTATATACAGGTGTATTTACCCTTTGTACTTTTATCTGCACCCCGTTCCTTGTTTAAACTAGAAAATCTGTCATTTAGAGTTACTGAAAATAAATAAATAAATAATATCCCAGGTCGAATGGAGTCCTTTTTTTATTGCATTTCTCCTTGTTCTCTTTAAACTTTTTGCAAGTTAATTCAACTGCCTTTTAGATAAACCTTCGTCATTGAGTAGACACTGTGACAGTATAAACCCAGTCATCCCACACACCCCAGACCTTGGTTAAACAAAGACGGGAAACGTTTAGTCTAGCTGGTGCGAAGTGGAAAGAACTATTTATTAAACTTGGAAGAGAGACCGTTGCGCGCGCCCTCGGAAAAGGGACACCTAGATAAGTTTCTCCTCGAACAAAACAAAACTCGTACCAACAAAAGTTGGCAGTCTGCGAGTAACATTACATGACGGACATTGTAATTTGCGGAGTTCAACAACAATGATATCTACCGCTATATGAGCATGTACTGCCACCAAACATTTAATTTATGGCTTATTTTATTAAGCTCGCGGGTCTCCCTTTTATTCTTTAATGACAACCTACCCAATTAGTATCAGCCGGCACACATGTAAACAACACCCTCACCCAAAATAACTTTAAAACACGTCTTATACCAACAACTGGCCCTTTTCAACACAAACAGTTGTATTATTGCACGTTCAATTTGTTTAGGATGTCTTTGTCCTAAATTATTTACAAGGGACTACAAAAATGTACATTTACTTCTTGCTTTTGTTGCTGTCATACACTTTTTCACTACATTTACACTACATGATATTTACCCACATGCGTACATTTGTTTTCGTACTTCATTAAACAATTTAACAAAACGTACAAGGAACATAAAATGAATTTTATTTGACCCTTGAACATTTTGTTACGGAATTTATTCACACGCAAATCCTTCATCCCATTAATCATGAAATTATAAATTCTTATTATTTATTTATTTAACTTGGTTACTTTGAATATAGAGGAAAGTAAAATAAATTATTTAAACCTGACCACATAGCAAATATGTTTTCACTTTGTTTCCTATTAGAAATTGTCATCACATGCTTCAGTATATGTAAATTTTTAATGTCCATCCAAATTATTTCTTGAGAAATTGTTTCTGAATATAATTTACTTGGAAAATAAATTTACAAAAATAATTTTGTAGGTAGATAGTATTTTTAAAAAATACATTACTTGAAAAAAATAAAATTTAGCTTAACTAGATGTTACGCAATGCGATATGATAATGTTAATATGCAACTACAACATCCATTCGTACTGTCCTTTTTTCACCCAGAAACGATAATTCAGTGGCACCCGTTTTATCATACATATAAACACAATAAAGATAACACAAAAGTTGCCCCCGCGTTGTTATTATTATTAATATTTTAACAAAATTTACGTTCAGTAATATATTCGCTGAAATATGAAAAATAATTCAACGTGCTGCGTATAATAAAACTGTTACATTTATTTCCCTATACAAGTTTTTTATTCTGTTTGTTGCCCCTTGTTAATACTTGTGTGTCTTCCTCTATAATAACACTGCAAAAAGTATTTTCTATTGTGATATTGTGGACTATTATATTTTTTGCAATTAATTGTACGAGAGTTTTTAATGTAGCAGACGTGAAATAAATAAATGTGACATGCGTACGATTTTACAAAAGGAAGTTTAAATTAAATTAATGGGTACAGACACTTTTGAAAAAATCCTTTTGTGGAATCTACAGATGTATTATGAATCATAATGGTTCCTTAATTACTTTAAAAATATATTTCCACTTTCAACAAATTATATTTATCTTGGAAGGATCGAATATAATACAACGAGCAAACCTCATTCCTGTAAAAGCAAGAAGGCATAAATTAATATTTCAAAACAACGAAATGTGTTTAAAAACTCCACAGAAAACAAAAGAAAAAGAATATATTTCGAAGAAGTTGAAAATATATCTTCAAGAATAACAATAATTAAAGCCGGCCTTGTATCGTAGTGAACAGCTTTACGCCAACGGGGTGCCGGGTTCGATCTCCAGTTTGGAACATTAGGAATTGAATTAATAATTAATTGTGTAAATAATTAAAAAAAAAAACAATAATTAATGAAATACCCAAACTTCAACTCCAATGTAAATTCTAAAAACTGTTTAGATTTGAATACTCAAGAATTAAGATGCTTGTGGCATAATCGTTTGTATCACGAGAAAAGTAATGCTATGCATATCTTCTAGAGCAAATATAGTTGCATTTTATATCATAAATAATGAAAATTTTAGGGAACTCATGAAAGTATAGAAAGCTCCACATACCAACATCAAAAAGTAAAAATCGGGTGTCGTAATAAGGCTCTTATCAAATCCGTTCTGGTTTCGTTATTGTGTGTTATGATTGCAAAATTGAAGAGATGATTTTATATGTAAAGAAAAAATAAAAAACTAAAGGAGATATTTTCCAAGTATCAAAAATATTGTGATTTTTCTTCTGCCACGGAATATGTGTCAATTTATAACAGAAAGCAGAATTTCATTAAAAAGATTAATTGATTTAGACATTTTGATTATCTAGATCTAAATCACATCAAAGAAAAAAATTAAAACCTTTGCAAAATATAAGATTTCAAAAATTTGAAGAAGTTTCGAAAATTTTGGATATTTTAAAGTTGTTAATTCTACATGTTAAAAATAATTTCATTTTTATTGAAAAAATGTAAAATTTTCAAAATATAAACATGTATGTAATTGCCCTCTAGTGGTTTTATTATTAATATTTTTTTTTTTCGAGACACTATAAAGCTAGAAAAACAACAACATAGGATTTTATGAATGAATATATTAATTAACATTTTTTTGCGATTTGAAAAAGTTGATGGCATTTATAAAACAAATACTCAAAACAAAAGCGAGGGATCAAACTAAAAGTGAATCGAAATAATTTTTCAAAAGCAGCAAACAATGATGCCAACCTGCTGTGGACGATTTGTCCGCATCAAAAATGGCATATGCACTCTGAATGCATGATAAATTGAATCATTATTTTCTCTTCGCTTTGGAACTTCATAAAAAATATACACATTATACATGACGCCGCACACGCCCCCACTTTTAAAAGGGATCATTTATAAAATACACAAAAAAAGTACTGGTTGGTCCCCGCATCAATCGATTCACTTATATAAATGTTATCTCCCAACATTTTTACAAATATATTGATTTCGATTAAATGTTTTAAATGGATATATCCTTTTTGATTATTCCTCGCAGGTTCACTTTATATTGCGATTTATATCTTTATGCAGCGTCTATCTTCTCATTATAGATGCTAAATAACTAAGTTATACCAGCTTTGTATATATGCTCAAATTTTCGGGATTATTCAGTTATACGTCGCTTCGTTAGTCCAATGCGATTAAGTTCATAACAAAGCAAATCTTATACATATTACACATAATATGTACATCAAATAATCCCCTAGGCACAATCATTTCTTTGTAAAATCAATTTTCTTAAATGGATTAAATCACATTTAGTAAGAAAATATCTCAAAATAGGTTCTTTTACTAATGTCGTATTTACAAATTTATTTCAAGTTTATTTTCTATTATGATTATTTAATCAGATATATTCCATACTCCATATTTGAATCTGTTATAAAATGTTTTATGAAACTGGAAAATATATTTGTTTTAGTTTTTAACATCAAATTAAACTAAATAAAGCAATTAATTAAGAAAGGAATTTTCATAAATTATTATAAAAGAAGATCTAATCTTGGGACACGTATAATACATGCAACCATATTTACACTATGAAACAAGAGAAGTCAAATTATTCGTTTAAATCATAAATCTGCCTCACGATAATCTGTACCGCATAAAACCACCTAATTATTTTACTCCCACAAATTGTATGATTTTATTTCGTATAAATATAAATTTATGTATAATTTTCAACAATGTCAATTACCATTTAATAAAGCCCAGAACCTAGGTGAGACTACTAGTTCAAACGTAAAAATTGTGTCGCATAGGGAGAGCTAATAATGTCAGTGCAGATAACGATGCTCCCAACAACAACAAAAAAAAGAAAAATAGATATCTTACGGAAGGTATCAGAAATGCGCTCCTTTTCACAAAAATTGATCGTAAATAACAATCTCTGACTTGATATTTAAAATTATGTTGCTAGTTAAAATTTCTAAGATATAAATAGCTTTGATAGTTGCGTCATTTTTTTTGTCGGGAATAAACGTTTCTCTCTAATTATATTCTCACAACAGAAGATTATTTTTTTTTTCAATTAGGTACGTTAAGCAAAATTAAAATTTTTGTTTCAATTAATACATACAGAAAATATAAATAATCCATCATATTTCATATGGAAAACTCATTCATAACAATAATCCCTAGTGACTTTACAATAAACTTTTATAATACATGCATCTACATCCCTTTGCGCCCTATAAATCCACCATCGCCAATTTTTTTGCAACAAATGCACTAATAAAAACTTTTATTTTATGAGGGATGGATTATTAAAACTAGAAATATGTTTTTGTATGAAATATAAATACAACACATTTATGCTGGTTACTTAAATGAAACCATCTAGATTTATATAGTAGATATGAAAGGAATGAAAATCCAATTTCGCGAGTGGAGCTCAATAAAAGGGAGAAAAATACTCCAATTCATAAATTATATTAGTTTCGATATTTTATCGCGCTTTTGTAAGTTCAATTAAAGAAACCTCCCGGTTTTGTTGCTACTTCGGATATCGAAAGAAAATGGAAATACCTAATAAACTTATGATTCCACTTATATTTGAAACTGAATAGATGGTAGTTAATAGTTTTCTTGAGAAATATACGTATTAACTTTTAAATCTATGAATTTAGATTTGTTCGACATCAGATTATAGGTGTAGTTAAAAGTGTACGCTAACTTTTAAACTTTTTTGCCCTAAAACCATATTTACAAAGAGTGTAAGAGTTTTCTTTAATTAAAAATATCTATTTATTTCTACACGATGAATAAAAAATGTTTTCTTTGTGTGGATTATAAAATTTGAATTTAAATTCAACAAATCAACTTTTGTATTCGATTAAGTGTTTCATCTCATACTAAGCTTTAATAAATAATTACATATAACGAAGGAAACTATTTTCCGGTGGTGAAGAGAGCTGCCATAGGAATATAAGTAAGCACTAAATTCTCTAATAATAATTCAATTTAGAAATTACCATAGCATTTCTGTACTTAAGAGTTGGTATAAGGATTAAAAAATAAATACATATGGGGATTTTCCTAAATTATTTGCAATACAAATTCGTAATTATATTTAATGTAAATTAATTTAACGCAGCGCTATTTAATTTACATACTTAACTAAAGAAAGCCTTAACTAACTTTAGTTTTAACAGTTCATTATGTGAGAGCTACATGAAGGATTTCTTTATGTAAGTTAGAATACTCTTGCATTTGCATAACAAAATAAAGGCTCTGGGACTAATATAATTAAAACGAAACTAGAGCTTTTCTTTATATATGTATATACTCCTAACATACAATTGTATAAAGTTATCTTTTACCTTATTTATAATAGTAAGGGTTTTATTATCTTTAAGATGAACAGAATTTATTTTATATGTATTATTTTAAAATGATGAGAAGCTGATTTCAAAACAAAAGATTATGCATACTATTTCTAATAGAATACGTGGTTTAAGATTTATTGTTAACCTCGTTTCGTAAAGTTTTATTTTCTTGTTTTGTGTGACGGAGAATATATCTTTTTAAACGAAAATATGTAGAAACGTTACGAGTTTTGACTCACCATATATTAAAGTGGAGTATTATGCAAAATGTTACAAAAACTAAAAACGTGGAAAGAAAGTTCGTTTAATTTTTAATAAAGTTCTTTATTTTATGATCCATCTGAACTTAATCCTAGTATTTCCATTTTATTCACTTTTGTCAATATTGAAAAAAAAAAATTAAAATGAAATTTATTATCATTTTTTTTTCTTTAAGCTAAAAATGTATATTACTTTTTTTTGGAAAAATCGTAGTTTTGTAGAATTCTTTTCAAATGATTTTTTTTTATTAATCCTTGCTTTGATTACGAACTTTTGCTTCTCAATTATTTGTACCTGTTTTATCTTCACTTATCAAACTTTGTTGGCCTTGGCGATCCAGAATGTCCCCACTGGGGCTATTGGGCGGTAGTCTTGATGTCACATTCACATTCATATTTCATCTCTGGTTAGGGCCCGTTTCAGTAGTTAAGTTTATTTAGCAACTCCAAAACGAACTTCAATTCGCCGCTGTTTTTATAAGTTCAAGAACTTTGGAACAAGTTTTGCAGCCACATTTTTCATACTCAAAATATCCGAAAATACTTCATAGCATGAGTCAGTTAATATGCAAACATTATTATTTCTTTCGCATTTTATATGATTTCTTCGGATTTTGAGATGTTGGAGCGTCAATTTTCATCTTCAACATATTCACGGTCATATTAAAAACGCTTAAACAAATCATTGAACTTTGTTTTACTCATAGCAGACTCACCAAAAGCAACATTAACATTTGTAAAACGCTGGTATACTTTATTCCATTCATATGGCAATATTTGATGCACATTCTCCGATACATTTTTTTCTACAAATAAATAATCGCGAATTGTACCAAAATACATGTAATCTTTTCGATAGTTGAGAATACAGCTAGTAACATGCATGCACATACTTTTCTGACATGTTTACCAACATAACAATCTATGATAACAATAAAAAAATGGCGCGAATATGACTTAGACAACCCGCAAAATCACAAAATTCAAATAAAAATTTTTAATAAAAAATACAAATAATAATAACTTTTGTTTGATAGCAAGCTTTGAAATATAACAATAGTCAATTTTTATTTATGTCAATTCACTATTTATAAAATTTGTGTTTATCGTTTAATTCTTTAACGTCGCAACGTCTGAATTAATTACAATGGCCGACAACGATGATCTTTTGGATTATGAAGATGACGATCAGACTGAACAAACCATCATCACAGAAGCTGCAGTAGTTGAGAATCAAAAGATAGCTATGAAGAATACATATGTGTCGATGCACAGTTCAGGGTTCCGGGATTTTCTTTTAAAGCCGGAGATTTTGAGGGCAATTGTTGATTTTGGTTTTGAACATCCATCAGAAGTCCAACATGAATGCATTCCCCAAGCTGTTTTGGGAATGGATATTCTTTGTCAAGCAAAATCTGGCATGGGTAAGACAGCCGTTTTTGTTTTGGCTACTTTGCAACAGTTGGAACCAGCTGAAAATGAGGTATATGTACTTGCTATGTGTCATACTCGAGAATTAGCTTTCCAAATTGGAAAAGAATATGAACGTTTTAGCAAATATATGCCCACCATAAAGGTTGGTGTATTTTTTGGTGGGCTACCTATACGAAAGGATGAAGATGTTATAAGAAGCAACTGTCCTCATGTAATTGTTGGAACACCGGGAAGAATTTTAGGTCTTGTGCGGTCGAGGAAACTTGATTTGTCGCATTTGAAACATTTCATTTTGGATGAATGCGATAAGATGTTAGAACTTTTAGATATGAGACGTGATGTACAAGAAATTTATCGTAACACACCGCATGGTAAACAAGTAATGATGTTTAGTGCAACATTGAGCAAAGAGATTCGACCAGTTTGCAAGAAGTTTATGCAAAACCCTATGGAAATTTATGTAGATGACGAAGCCAAACTTTCTTTAAACGGATTAAAACAGTATTATGTCAAGTTGAAGGAAAATGAAAAAAAAATGAAATTATCGGAACTTTTGGACGTTTTAGAATTCAATCAAGTTGTTATATTTGTAAGATCCTTACAGAGATGCGTAGCATTGGCTCAATTACTTACAGAACAAAATTTTCCTGCTGTTGGAATACATCGTGGCATGAATCAAGAGGAACGTTTGTCTCGATTCCAACAATTTAAAGATTTTCAAAAGAGAATATTGGTCGCTACAAATTTATTTGGTCGAGGAATGGATATTGAAAGGGTTAACATTGTATTCAATTACGATATGCCTGAAGATTCCGATACTTATTTACATAGAGTAGCCCGTGCTGGACGCTTTGGTACAAAGGGTCTTGCTGTCACATTCGTTTCAGAAGAAGACGATGCAAACATTTTAAGTGAAGCCCAAGATCGATTTGATGTACTCATTACAGAATTTCCCGACGAAATAGAGCTCAGTTCTTACATTGAAGGACGTTAAGTTTACAATTATAGTACATATATTTTTCTCCTTGTTAAGATATAGTTTTAGTTAATTTTATCATTTGTACTGTTTATTATGTCAAAAAAATAACTTGTTTTTACGGAAGATTTAAATTGAAAACTGTGAAACTCAAGTAAGAATGGGGATGAAACCCCGAAACTAGTCGTTAAAAAAAAATTCGTGGTTAAAACATAGTTTTTCATTCATACTTTATTGTTTATATGTTTTGTTATTAATTAAAGATTTTGCTATTAAAATTTCATACTTTTCTATGCATTTTCCAGCCATCTACAACCGTTTATTAAAAATTGGTACGATTTAGGCAAGTTTCCCTTATCTTACCATATAAAAAAAAACTTATTGGGATATATACAAAAAATATCACATGTTTGATTAAATATTAAGAAATTATCCACTTTAAAATCGAAATGTAATAAATAGTTTTTAATAAAAATGTTTGATTAAAGTATTTTTGTTAAGAAGTTGTAATATTAAAATGTTATAGAACTGTTGCGTCAGCATGAGGGTCGGTGTTGAAGTGAGCAAAACTGCAAATTAATGGCACTGCAGAATTAAATGTAGGAAGATGAACAACTCGCCGTGATCAAATACAAATTAACAAAAGCTGACAAGACAGAGTTAGTGGTTTTTGGGTAGTGGTGAGTGTTGTTCGAGAGGTATGGGGTTGGAGAGTAAACGCGCCGCCATATAATAAATACCAAAGTAATCCCAATGGAACAATAGGATCGCTCGTACGGAATGAACGAATTTCTTAAACAATAACCGGGAAAACAGAATTGTTTATACAGTGCTTTTCTTTCCATCCTGACGATATAATCTCCATTGTCATGTCCGCGCCCCACTCATCCCCTATAAATGGGCTCCACAGCTATAATAAAACCGAATTTCCAAACACGTTCTTCCCATTTATGTTATTAACGGAATAATGTTTGATTTAATCTTTAATTTACTAAATGCGCCCCGTTATTTCTTAACATCTATCTTCATTTTCAGATACAAATGTGATACTTGTTATTGTCTCATACTTCAATGGTGCAATTCCGTATGCACACCAGCTTTACAGCAATATATAGTTCAATGTCCACTTATATGTGTGCAATTTCGGACTTGATAGAATAGAAAATTGCATTCAAATCTTCTAGATATTTCAGGAATTTATTAAAGCCTGATTTGTTATAGAACATCACATTCTAAAACGTAAATCATTTTCTGAACTAACGTTTATTTATTCCCTTAATGAATTTATTGATGTTGTGCATTCAGTACAAGTTTATCGTTGTCGATTGTGTGATGTTTGTAGTTTAACAAGATTTAATTAATCCGCAAATACACCCAAAATCAATCTGAAAATGTAGTGAGGCAGTATAGATCCAATATAATACGCACATAATATAGCTATTAATATGGGATACGAATGTAGAGCTGCAGCTATTTGTTAATTGAATGATCGCCAAAGGGCGATTGAGATATTACATGGAAATCTCTCTCCTCAAGTTTGAACAAAAACAGTATAAATACGGTTTTAATCACCCATTGAATATTGGAACCCTATTATGTGAATGGTGAGTTCGTGGTACATTATAAACTTCTCCCAATATAATTGTTCCTAATGTTCCTTCTAAAATGTAGTGTGATTTCATACAGAAATATGGACATTTTCACATATACTTTTAAATTTAATTGTTTCTTTTAATGATTATAAATTTAAAACTTTGTTTTTTTAATTTATTTCAACTTCAACGA
This sequence comes from Coproporus ventriculus, assembly GCA_027574865.2. Taxonomy (NCBI): domain Eukaryota; kingdom Metazoa; phylum Arthropoda; class Insecta; order Coleoptera; family Staphylinidae; genus Coproporus; species Coproporus ventriculus. The sequence continues at coordinate 197,584 of JAODAH020021227.1, read as the reverse complement.
GTTGTAGAACGAAGCTAACAAGCTGGATGCATTTGAGTGCTGGGATTCATTCATCTCCCCTAATATTGCAGACTTTTTTGTTCTTCTCTACTTTGCCAATTTGTGAGGAAAATTACTATTAAATTACAATAAGTAAAATACTTACGTCAAGTTGTAGTTTCAAAATCACAGATTGGGAAGGAGGAGTTAGTAAGTAGACATCTTTATTGACAGGAAAAATATGCAAACAAAATAAAATTGGGACTAAAGTTAAATTAATTAGTATTCCAGATAAAAATAAATAAATAAAAAACTTGGTCGAAAATTATATACTTAAAAATGTGAGGACAATCAATAACTTCACATAAAACATAAACTTTATTTTTTTTTTAGTTTCAATATAAACAACATTGAAAAAATTCTTCAGCAATTCAACATATACAAAAATACAACAATGAAGTAAGTGCTTAAAACTCAAAATACAACAAAATCAAATTTGATTAGCGTATACTTTTAAGAACCATCACTTCTACTATATGAGCAAATTATTCAAGAACTTTTCGTTTCAGCAATCATCTGAGCTAATTTGGGGTTACAATTTTCTTCTGGAATGGTGACCTCAAAAACAATCATAATTTTAAAAATACTAATAACTATTTACTATTTGCTTTATAAAAATTAATAAAATCGAAACACCCGTCACACAATCAAATTAAATTTATTGTCAAATACCTAAGGTAATAGTAAATAGTTACGTCATTTTAACTTTCCCCTAAACAAAGTAATAAAAATAAGTAAAATCACATAATATTTTTGATTTCTTTAAAAATATAACCTACAATTCTTTATGATTATCATTTACAATACCATTTTAAAAGGGGAAACGTAAACTTAACACTTTTTTGGAATGGACTAACATTTTTTTCATTTTTCATTTTTTTTTCTTGTAATATATAAATTGGGTTAAATTTACACTACAGTTATTGCACCTCATATATATTTATATAATATATAATATTGTACGGGAGTAGCATATTTACAAACCAATAAGTGCAAGACCCATTTATGGAAAAAATAAATAAGCCATTATTTATATAGAAAATTAATGCTTAAAAATTAAAATTTATTAATTAATATTTAATCATTTTAATTCAATTGTTGCTAATCCTTGAATCAATTATATTATTTTTGAATTAATAAACTTATTTTAAATTGACGCCCATTATTTCCCTTCAAAATAGTTTTCACTAAATTTCGTAAGTATTTTGATGTGGTATTAACTTTTTTTGGGACTAACCGAAGTAAACGAGTGCACTTATTCCTTATTTGAAAATGTATTAAAAATAAAATCCATCCTGTATAATGAAATGATAATTATAAATTTAAGGAAGTAGTGGTACTAATATCTTTTTTCATCTAGATCAAAAATAAATTTTTTGAACATGATAATTTTAAATTAAATTAAAATTAAATGTTGCATTTTACAATATAAAATGTAGAGTTCTGTCGCGTGGGTCTAATACTTGTGAGTAAGTAAATATACTTCGGGGTAAATCAATCAATCACACATTTATCTCTTCATTTATAACACGTTTGTCCATATAAATTTTACACATTTAATATATTAATTCCACTATGTTCCATTCTTTAAAAAATTTCAACCCAAAACGCACATTCGTCTTCACTGTCTTTCTTTATAATATCTTTCGACTATCTTTATTAGTTAACCAAATAAACCTATATGTATATTTTAGTTTATCACCATTTACAAAATACACTATCACCAGTTCATTGTATATCTTTCAGTGTCTTAAATATACATTTTTCAGGGTTTTATATTTTATTAAATTACATTTCTTTGGCTTTAGGAAAGGATGGTTAGTTTTAGTGAATTAGTTTTATAAACAGATGAATTAAGATGTATGTGCACATCGTAAGATGCAGGAATTTGTTGGAGGACGAATGTCTGTATCCGCTGTTGATACCTGGAATTAAAATAGTTGTAAGATGGTGAAAATGTTACTAAGTTGAACACTAGTTAGTTTCAGATGCATGGGATTATTATGAAAAGGGAAGTTTCTTAATTACGGTGATGAACTTCTCCGGCAGTAATTATGTACATGTGTGAAATTTACTTCTGAACTAATTTATCTATAATTACCATATAAACCAAACTCGATAACTTGATTATTTAGTTAAAGTTTTACCATCTTTGCATACTTTTCGTTATGTACTAAACTTTTATATTTTGCTTTATTCTTTTTTTATTATGAAGTCCACATATTATCGATTTTAATATAAATTAACAAACAAAAAAACTACATTTTTTTCAAAATTAACGCAGATTCAAAGATATTTTTCCAAATTTTCTTCCAATATTTATGACTGACGTTATTTTCTTTCGCCAAAATAAAACTAGTAAATTGCTTTAGGTGATTTTCTAGAATGAAATAGTTAAAAGTTTTATTTCTCTTATGGCTACTTAATTATTTTCAGCATGTTACTTGTTAGAACTAAATTTCTCCTACTATCATATGGGATTAAATTTGGGATCCTGTGTATATTACTGTACCGACTTCGAAAGACTTCTTAAATTTAAGAAAATCAATTAAAAAACCACGTTCCGAACACAATAAAGATGGGATAAAGGTCATGTAGAGTATAAATAAAATAGGTCTACTTTTACTCAGTTTCTTTTGGCAAAAAATCTTGTGGAAACAATAGGAGTTTGATAGTTCAAGTTATAAAAACTATTTTTTTTTCATAACTAATAATTTGAAATGTAAATGTGAAAATTCAGAAAAATAATAATAAAATCGTGTTTACTAAGATTTAATATTATGTTTTAGGATGTTTTCCAAATATAATTTTATAGGAAAATACTAGTATGTATGCGAGTTGCAGGAAAATATTGCATAACATATTTCACTTTTAAAATTGAATTTGAAGAAGTACTTGAGAGCCAGAGAAATAGTTGCTATTCTGATGAAATAATGTTTAAAAAAAAATTTAATTGAAAAGAAAGTATGTGGGTTCAAGTTTTTAGAATGTGAAATATTATGAAAATAAATTTATTATTGATATAAATACCGTCGCTACTGTGTGTAGTTGGCACCATTATATGTGCAAGAGTTGGTGCGTCCTCTTGCAGTTCAGTTTCTTTTGCTCTTCTGTACAATGTGTACATCGTTGCTAGACATCGTAGCTTCATCTTTCCATTTTTAAATAGGTCTTGAATTGCTCGTAAGGATATTGTAGAGCGTACGCTTTCTAAGCCGGGAAGGGCGTCGTATCGGTTCACCGACTCGTCAATATGCACCCCATGCCTCGGATGGATCTGAAACAAAAAAATATAAAAGTAAAAAAGAATATAGTGGAATATTAGAAAAATGCATCCGCGGAATGATGTTATCGCGGCTTTTCCAGACGAGCAACTGGGGTGCCCAGATGTCGATATATCGAAATGTTATGAATATAAAGGAATTTCACATATTGGGTGTTTATATTTTTAATAATAAATCATGACTGTGATGAAATCGTAGGCAAGGAAACGGACTGACAAAATAATAAATAGTTAAAAATGAGAAGCGGGACATATTCGAGTTTCTCTTAATCGTAGCTTCATTTGATATTTTACATTAATTTTTTGGTATCATAAATTTAAAATAAATTCCCAGTGGTTAAATTCGCAATTATAGCAACAATAAGTCAAAAATGAATAGATTATTTACAAATTTAACAAAATCACACTTCAAATTTTTTTCAAATTTAACGAGCAATTCCAGTCAGGCTTATAAGAAATTTGTGCACGACTTTCCCGGATGGAATCAAAATACCTATTTCTCCCAGAAGAGTAACTGGATTCTAAGTCCGCTGACTGTATTGAAGAGTTCCAAATTCCAAACGAACTTGAAAATTATAAATCATTTTATGTCAAGGAATTTGTCGCAGTGTAAGGATGCTTGCAAGGTACCAGTACGCAGGAAGAAAATGACGCTAGCTAAAGGGCTAAAGTGCGCTCTGTCTTATGTTCTGCTGCCTGCACTCCTATTTAGTTTACTTCTTGCCAATTTATCACCAAGTTGGATGAAGTGTCTTGAGGTAAAACGACACCCGCTCTATTACTATCTAAGGAAATTTCAATTTATTCATTGCAAAAAACGTTCTTCTTAGATATTGCCTGCCGTCTTGTGTCAGATCCAAGGAACGCCTTACATTTACTCCTCATACGCACATCTTTGAGACAAGCATAGCATCTGCTAAATCCACTCCAGAAGATTTCTGAACATAAACAGTGGAAATCGAGCAGGTGCTATTATTTGGAAAATGACGAAGTGTATAATATTTTTTTTTCTAAAAATGAAATTGGGGAATTAGTGATTTTCCATTACAACTTATTGTACTTGTAATTGTGCGCATTGATGCTAGTAAAATACTGGTTTCGCGTGTGTTCCTATGCCATAATATCACTGATGCTAGTTTTATTTCTTTTTTGATGGCTTATTCTTTCTTCATTTAATTATACATAAAATTATGGATTTCAAAAATAAAAATTGTAAAAGATAGAAACTTAGCATATTCGTATTTTATTTACATTCTGTAATCTACTTATCAAATTGCATTGTGTACATGTCCCGACAATAAAGATCATAAGCAAATACGTTGTTTTAATATTTCTAAACTTTCATCTTTGTTTTATAAGATTCTGAACTTCAACGAACAGTATCATAAGAAGCAACTCAAAAACTTTTGTTTTACAAGCATTCGAATGTAAGTAAAAAAAATCTTTACTTCCCGTAGGGGTTTTTGTTTAGTTTAACTCTTATTAGGAGGTAATAGGTTCTCTTACTGATGCTCACGAACCTCTCGAATTTAGGCGTAATGTCTTTTGTGTGCATTTTCCCATAAAAAAAAAACATTTAATTGACTATCGGTGTTCTAACTAGCTATATACCACTAGACCACCGATGGCATTTATAAATGGGTAGTGCCGGAATTGAATTCTTAAAATTAAAACTCTCATAGTGTTGTTAATGTATATATCTTAATAAAAAAAGTGTATCTACTTATTTTTAATGGAAAATGACAATTACATATCCCACTGCAAAATACATTAAAAAATTGGATCTACAGTCCTTCAAATTATATTTAGTTAACAACAAACTAATAAAATGAAATACGTTTTCTTAAGCTGCAGTCACGAATTACAAATAATGCTCTTCGGACGCTTTTCTCAAAGATATTTATAAGTTCCCCTTTGCATTATTCTTATATTCTATAAAACCAATTTCCTCCACTAAAGAACGAAACCACTGAAAAGGATTTTTTAAATGACAAAAAATTCACTGACAGGATTAGAATTGAAGAATTTATCGCATGTTTTCTCAATATTGACTGTGTTGTTGCTCCAAATGTAATATTATTTTGTTATAATAAGTTTATCGCATTGATAGTGTACGCTTCGATTGATTGGTTTTTGTCCCGCAATTGTGGCGACGTATTTTACGCTAGTTTTTTTTTGAAGTTACAAGTTTCAATGCAATTCCAAACAAATAAATGGAAAAATATTTTAGAAAGAAATAATAAAAGCAATTTACCGGTTTAGATCGGTATTTACCACAAATATTCAAGCGAGTTTAGTTTTATTTGTCTGTAAGTTTGTACGTTTCGTATGACACAATTAATTAACCCTTATACGTCATCATTTATAACAGATAATTACTTAGATCGAGAGTTGTTTCATTTACATAATACTACGTATTGTAAAGCGTGTTATGTGATAAAAATGAAAAGTTCCTAAATAAAATATTGGAAACAATAATAATTTGGTTAATGTAAAAATTGACAAAAGGAGCTTAACCAAGGGCAACCAACATACCTAAAATGCATTTGTTCGCATAATTCAATTATTTGTTAGATTTATAACCTTAAAAAGAGTTTCATATAGTAAATCGAAAAGTCAGTTACAAAGTTATTTTTTATTTCTGAATTTTCTTTCGATTATTAACTATCCTGAACATTATAAACGAATGTTAATATAATCAAGTAAATATTACCTGTGGCGGAAAACTTAATTAAAACTCAAATTGTGTCCTTTGCCACAAACTAAATGTTGTAAAGGGTGCAATTTGACTTCTATTCTAAATCAATATTATAAACAAATTAATTAAACGCCCTACATTGCTTGTTTGGATTTCTTTATTAATTGCAGTATTTGTTCACTCTTACAATAATATTCTGAATTAGTTTTTGAAAGTATATATATCGAAAGGCTATTGTTAATTACAAAAATTAAATTTTTTAAATTTTATATCCAAGATTTTAAACTAAAAAAAAAAAAAATGGAAATCAGATCATCGATATGGCTCGAATGAAAATAAATAAAACTTTATTGTTTACCATCGGAAAAAAGTTTATCACAAAAAAAGTTCACAGTTCATAAATTTTAAGGGGGACAGATGACAAATAAATTTTATCGCAAGTTACAATGCGGGGCATATCTTATATATATTTTTTATTGTGCCAGCGTTTATACGTGATAAGATAAAATGGAATCCCACAATTTAATTGAAAAACATTCCCATTTTTTATCGTTTTCAATATTATTTCTGTATTTTCGTTCGGTAATAAAAATATGCTTGGTAATTAAATTATGAAACAAAAATGTTCTGCAATATTCATCTTGCTCGATAACGTTTTTTTCTCGCTAATATATAATTTACTCCAGTTTAGATATATTAAATTTTTGTTGCTAATTCGCTTGTTTGGTACCGAAAAGTACTACATGATTTTTTTAAGATTTGTTATACATCCGGAAACCGTGCCTGTAGACCGTTTTTACCCTGATTTAAATAACATAGAAAAATATCTTTTTTCTCTTTTTTTCTATTAGATAAATGTGTGTACTTTAACATACAGAAAGACTCATTGGTACGTTAGCAATCTCATTGTGTGAAGTACAAACCCCTGTAATTCTTTACACAATAATTTATTTAAATCGATAAAAATTATGCAAAAATATGCATATATCGCTATATTATACCTGGATGCATTTTATGCAATTTCTAATTAATTAAAGCTTGAATCATTATACCTTTTTGCTGGATATCTTATAATTTACATGAATTATGCGCACATGCTCTTTGTTGGTGAAGCATATTTTATAAAAAAAGACATGCTCACAAATTTATACACACTAAATTAAAAATAATCTTATACACATTATATTATTATAATTCGATATTACGTATATTAAATTACATTGGAAGTCCATCTGTATTTACTGGCTATTAATTAATTCGGACAAGGAATTAATTAATTCATGAGCAGAGAATACGATTTTCTAGTAGTCATCTTCAGACACACGCTCTCTGTTCAATCATATTTATGCATTAAAAGATATGAAGATATTTAATTTAACAATTTATTTAACATAAAAGTAAATAGAGGTTGCATATAAAATTCATTAATATTTGATAATAAATAAGAAAATACTATTCGAATAGAAGACAAAGTAAATTTCCATCTCAGAATCATACTTGTAATAAAATTTATAGGAATTTTCTAGCATGATTATATTCCAACATTCCACTAACACTTAAAGGACATTTACGTGTAATATACAAACCACGATAACTATTAAAATATGCAAAATAGGTCAGCGGTTAGTTTACGTTTTAGTCATGAACAACCCTTGCTATTCGATTGTGTGATTGCGTAAAGCGCGTGCCATCCCCCGTACATATGGGGATGGAAACATGAGGCGTCCGACCGCTGATTTGCAAGCTTTGCTTGTCTATTGCAATGCAATGCATTCCGATTTGTTTTGACATATTTACGTTTGTCAGTAGTACTGATTTATTGAGTGCAATGTTTCGAATGGATTAAACCGATCAAAATTGAATGTAAAAACTTTAAACCGATTTTTCACTCTTCAAACGTATCAACGTGGAAATATTTTAAAACTGATTAAAACGCAAAAAAATGTAAATGGGCTATGATGCACATAAATGAATTTAATTTAAGTTTAGGGGGGTCAGATTGTAGTAAAGAAGTGGATGAGATGTCTGGATAATTTTTGTAATGGCAAAAGTAAGAAAATCTCATTTATTCTTGAATGGAATTTTTGTTGGAGTTGTGATAATTAAAAGGAGGGAAGTTGAAAAGTCGTCCGTTTTTATTTTCATAAAATAGCTATAAATCCCCAGTAGATCTTAATGTTGATTAGGTACTTCTAAAAAATTCTCTGAATAATTCCAAAGTTAGTGCCTCTGCAGACCTGTTATTAACTTTCCAGATTTCGCCCCTGCACATATTTATGCGCAGTTTGGGAACACTAGCAGTATTTTGGGAAGGTGCGATAAAAATAATAAAGGCTTCATTTCCCTTATGCCACAAAAATGTGTAACAACAAAATATAAATTTCTAACAAGGAAGATTACTATAATACATTTAAACTAAATCACTAAAAATATATTAAAAATTTTAAAATCTATAATTTATTCTTAATTCCTTTTTTTTACGTAAAAATAATTATTTTGAATTCACAATAAGTTTATATTCTTTCCATTTGCTTTAAATGTAATGAACTTTTTCTAAAAATATTTTAAATTGTCTATATATCTTCCGACACGTTGAGTTGTCTTTAATTTCCGAGTAAAACTGCATCGTCCAATAGGTTATGAGAATATTTACCTTATTAAATATAAAAAAAAACTTTTAATCCACATTTATACAAGTATAGGGTGTGCAAGTTGGTCGCGGTTAAAATGAACCCCTCGACAAGCCTAGTAAATTATTTAATTTATACAAAATGCAATTCGTCCGAACCATTCGAGTTAGTTTAAAGCTAAAATATGTGTATTGTAATTATAATGCGGTCACAAAACGTCCATAAATCACCCCATCTGCAAATGTATTATAAAATATTTAAAAGGACCGCAAGGGAGAGGAAAAAAGGACCCCAGTCATATATCAGAGTGTCGTAATCATGCAGGACTACGATATCGTAAATAAAAATCCCTCCTAGTAAAAGAATTCCGTGTCAAATTTCGAAATTTATAATCTTAGAAGTTATTCAAAACAATCCGGCTCGTCTATGATTTAAAGCTTAAAATTTAATTTCATTCTTTGCCAAGTCGCGAAATTTATGTCGAGACAAGAAGATCTCGAACCACTCCAAATATATTGCACTATAAACACGAAATACTGTAGTTCCATCCCTTCGTTAGATTGGTGACCAACTCGAACCGATATTTACTGTTTATCTCTAGTTTGCGATTATTCCAGCTCGTCTCGGCGACTCTGTCCTCTTAATTCTGTCAACATTTCTTCCTCCCTCCCAAACCCTAAAACTCCCCTTACAATCAAGCCAGAATCAAAAGAAATATAACCGTTCGAACCTTTTAGCGAATGGCTTTTATCTCGGCTTCAATTCAAATAAACTAAATTACTTTATTTATTGTTTAATTTGTTTTATGGTCTGTTTGGCATGGGAAATGTGCTGCACGACGAGATACATTACAATTGCATTCAATTACAGATCAAGATACACGATTGATAGTTTTGTGCAGATTTTTCGTGTTTGCCCCTTTTAAAAAGAAATACAGTCACTACAGTTACAATGTTTTAAAACTGTCTGCATAAATTTTCGAATCAAACAAAATATTACGAAATGCATATGATCCTTAAATTAGAATAGTTCGCAAGAAAAATGGAAACTATATTTTAATATTTTTATCAATTTTCTAAAAACTAGATTAATTTTCGCAAAAAAAAACACTAAACGTGTGAAAATTTGTGAAGATCTTCACTGGTTCTTCACAGATTTTCATCATAATTTAAACTATTGCAAACGCAAATAAACTATAAGAAATTCGAAATACCATCTGAAATAAATAAATAAAGAAATAAAATTTGAAATACACTAATATTTATTAGTCATCGTTCTTCCAAATAAATTTTTAAACAATTGAATATTTAATGAGTGCTAGAATTACTAGCTTCTTCAATGGGAGAAGAAGCTTTATCCTCTTTCTCGGAGGACCTTGAAACGGCAATTTTCTCGTTTTCTTCGACTAAATGTGAAATGTCATCATGTTCATCTAAATAAATTTCTCTTATTTTATCTCGTGAAAAATTTCGTTTATTCTTTTTCGTCTTATATTTTTTTAAACTTCCTTTATTTATAACCATTTTGATCAAAAGTTGTTAACTTTTATGATAATTATTAGAACTAGGAAGTCTGGTGAATGATTATTTTAAATCTGAAAAATTGTAATAAATAAAATTAATGATCATTTCGAATTATAATATTTTTACTAATTTATTGGACCAGTTAAGCAAATTCATCTGACATCTGTATCTGTAAATTAATCAGAAATAATAATATAATGATTTTTCAATGAGTGCGAGATAAATTGCAAATAAGATTCTATTACAATTAAAATTTTATTTGCAATATGTTTTGAAACACCGAAGCAATACAAAATTGAATACTTACGTTTGTCCTTTGATAGTAAATATAAATAAAAATTTTTACGAATAAAAGTAAAATTTATGATATTAACTAATTTTGGAACTGGATGCAATTACTGAAATAAATATTGTGAGTTACTATGGTTGCCCGAAAGAAAATTGTTTTCCATTCAATTCATGGGTGTCATAGATCAATAAATAATAGATGCTAATGTTTTCTCGATTTTGAAGTTTAATGACATGTTTCAATAAAATAAACAACTATTTAATTGGTGCTAAATAAAAACAATGTGATTGATAAAAAATAAAATGGATGCTGTTCAAAAAGCTGTTGAAGAAGCTCTAAATTGTTTTAAATTCATCTAAAATAAGAAAACGTAACTAAAATTTAATCATTTATAAACATTATCGAAGAAATTAAGCTGCAAAAAATTATTTAAATTTTATTGCAATTTTTTTCAGAAGAAAAATTGCTTAAAAAATACATGTGATGAGCTCGGAAAAAATTATTGAAAATTGATTTGTACTTTTCCATTAAATCACATAATTTATAAAAATAAATAAATTTGAAATAGGGTAAAATAAGCAGAAGATATGCTATCACTATAATGTTTGTAAATATCAAACATTGCAATGCGTTATTATTATGACAACAATTTTGCAATTTACAAGTTAATTAAAGCATTAACATTGTATGCATTAACTAATTCTTGTGGATTGTCTCCATAGCACATGCTTGTAAATGTAAACAATAATGACATTCATTGACGGATCAATACAACGATTTAAATTGAATTGGATTTTCATTACCTGTCCATCACATTATTGTTAATGAATTGCAGATGATTATATGCCAATTTATTACGAATCTATAGGTATATTATCACTGAATTTAATGAAAACATAATAGTCATTTAAATATCCACCACCGACTTATTATAAATTATTAAATTACCTATAATTAGAAAAAGTTTATAATTACTTCTAAATCTTATATTGTCATTTTTCAAGTTAATGATTGTTTTTTTTTTCAATGTAAAAAAATCTGAAAAATCACCATTTGAAAAATAAAATTATAATAAAATTTATTAGGGACAAATTTTTGTACTTGATAAGAATTAAGTATTGTATACATATTTATGCAAAGTAATATTTCTTAGCAAGTTCAGGCCATACTAAATTATGAGATAATAATTTTAATTAGATAATTCTTTCAATGTACCTATAATAGTTACACTTTCAATTAGTAGTAAATTGAACATATATACATACTACAGTCAATTATTTTTGTTAATAAACAAATTTATAAATAAACAAAACTATGAATTATTTTTTCTATATTTTTATAAAAACAAAACATAATATTTTTTTTGTACTATATATATATATATGAAATTCTGTACAAAAAGTTTGATTTGAAATTGTGAGATTTTAAAAGCTACTCAGCTTCCCAACACAAAATAATACAAAGTAATAAAATTCGGTAACATATTCCGGGCAGTCAATAAATAAATGAAAAAAGTATAAATATGGATGTATTCTGTTTGGTGTGCAGAAGGCACATTTTGTAATAAAATATTTTTATTCGACAACGATTTTTATGATATTATTGTGAGAGGGTAAAATAGCTTATGGCTTGCGATGTATCCCTGTATATTATAAATATGCAGCTAACATCCTTTATGATGTACAACATATAACTTTACATGCAGAATACAGAATGACATCCATATTTTATGGGTTATAAGGCCGGATCAAGTTCGATTTCTTTCTGCGTGCAATTGCAACATTTTACATTTCTATATTGAATTATATCTCTTGAAGTACTATTTTGTAATAGCAATTCGATATTCTCAATTCGATATTAGATGTTAACATTCATATATCCTTTTCTATTAAACTAGTTGCAATGACGTCAGGTATAGTATATTTGCAGAGGAGGTTACCATATGCAATATCTAACCCAATCTAGAAACAGTGCTTAATGTAATATAGAGCCCACCTATGTACTGAATAACGCAGAACACTCATGTCACCAGTATCCGTACCTAATCATTACAGCTATAATTGTGGCGTGATTGCTGCTGAAGTGTTATGTCCTGCGCGTTGACAGGATATATGCTACTAGGGGAAATTCACTTTGTATTCATGATTAATTTCATGCTAATTAATCTCAATTGCTTACGGAAGTGGTAAGATATCGATTTGTGTTTATGTCTTTGTTAGTTTTAATTATACGGCTTTCTGTTCGGAGAACCAATTTCCTTCATTGCGGAGTCTCCAGTTTTATATGGTATCTTATTACGTAAGCGGTTTGTTACTTGCCTTGTTACACTCATGAAAGTAAATGACATGATTTGTATGCAAGAGAACAAACATATTTTTCAACGTTATCATTATTTTTATTCAATTTAACCGCTATTCATTCAGCCATTCACCCTTCAAGATATTAATTTTATTTGACGTCAACCTCTTTCCTAAACATTGTGAAGCCTTAGAAATATAATTGATTACTTTACATTTTAACATGTTTAACAGATTTTTTTTTTAAATTTTACATAATAAAACAATCACTTCCATATAGCTAGATCTCAAGTAATCCATCAAATTTTTAATTCGTAAGTAATGCAGTGACATAATAAATTTCAATTAATATTATGACAATATATTTAATATTTGCAATATATTTTTTTAAATATAAAAAGTTCAAGTTTTATACCAAGAACCAAGCTAAACAACGTACACAAAACAATTTTAGTATGAAACTTATTTTTAAAATGATGAATAAATTTAAAAATGTCAAGGCATTTAAATTTCAATCGATGCATTTAAGTGATTAACCTGCCAAGCGTCAATTTAATTATTGGTTTTGAACATTTAGGTCTTGCAATAATTTACTGTTAATCACCGCAGCCAAGCAATCAACCAGTATCAATTCAATCAAATTAAGAGTTCACTTTGTGTTATCAAACATAAACAAGAAACAAATTGGATTATCGTTTGAATTTTAGCCCATTTAAATTTACATACGAGCGTATTTACTTTCTTCCAACTAAACTTCACCAATATATTCGTAAATAAAAACGCGAAAACCGCCTAAAGCAATAGGATTATGCACTGAATAAATGTATGAGAGGTACATGCATCAATTCCAAGGAAGAGTTATTGACATTTTTATATTTATCTTTTCGAATAAACATTAATGTGAACGAGAGATTCAAAGCTTTACACTTTTTGTTCGACATGATAATCTGTAAACATATTCGAGAAGAGTAATTCCAAATAAAAATCAATTTTGCAAATTTGAATGATACTCGTACGTTCATTTTATGATATGAACCGTTTCAATATTAATTACGAACCGATTGATTGCGTTCAGATTTTGTGCAAATAAAAAAGCGATTTTATTAATAGAGTTTTAAAGGATTTATTTTTTGTGTATAGGTAGGTGTATGTGCAGTATGTACCAACTCCTTGCCAAATTCAATTTTGCAACAAACCATAAGCCTCCGGATCTCTACATCAAGAAGGATTACGGAAATCAATTTCATTTTCACTTCCTGAACTGAAACCCTCAAAATTCCAAATCCCCAATCTTGAGATTATTTGCCGTCAATACATGTACATATAGAAATCTTCTTCTTTTACGGCATTTCAAAAAAGAAAAATAATCTCAGGATCCATTAAAAGAATCCAAACGAAGACAATAATGTAAAAGGAACCTTAAGCAGGATAGTTCATTCAAAAATTGTGCACTTAAAATTGTAATATACCCCATAAATCAATTAGATTTAAAGAAGCATAAGTTGTCTCATAACAAGAATTAAATTCGAATTTATGCACAAAATTATATAGGAAATATGCACAATAAATGCAAAAAAAAATCATATGCATTCTATTTAAAATTAGAATAATTAGTGCGATTTGACGTACAAATTCCGCTAAAACTTTTTACATTGTAATTAATTTTATACGTCATAAGCAATAATATTACTGGAAAATGAAAATATGAAATTATTTTGCTTTTTACAGAAGTGAATTTTTCAATTTATTAGAGAGCCACAGATTGTATGCAAATTGTATTATTAATGGAATTTTTTCAACACTATTAATTAAAAATTTAAAAATGTAACTTCTGGGATGTTGCAAATAGTAAAAGTCTCTATAAAGTCAATTTCATCGAGTTTGATTGATAGTTTTGCCCTACATGGATCGACTAAAACTCACACTCTTTATTCAGATACTCAAACATACTTTTGCAGAATTAATTTTTTTTTTTTTTGGCTTTACGTCAAGTTCGTAGTTTTGGTTGATTAGAATATTAGATATTCTAAGTCGGGAGTGCGCAGCAACAACGTGCTACTTTATCATTCACCATGCAACGAACACACGTGTAGTGACAGGTGTTCGTTGCACACTAATAGCCAAAATTCTTTTAAAATTGTTGAAATATTATGTGCGAAATGAAATTTCCTACGAGAAAGTTTGTGCCGGCCATTTATTCCTTCTCGTATTATTTTATTTTGTTCTTGTTTTCTTTTTGGAAGATAAGCCATAGTACAATGCAACATAAAGCTATTGGTTTATTATTGATTGCCAAATGACGTAAAATACCAATTCATTTATGAATAAAAAAAGAACAAAACTCTTTCTATACACTAGAATTTAGAGAAATCTTTTAACTTTGGCTGTAATGAACGCCTTATAATTCTTAGAAGTTATTATACATCAGTAAAAATTTTAGTTCCATTCCTTTCATATGTATATGAGCGTTCATTAAATTGGCATACAAAAACCAAATAAACTGCATTTTTAACTTTTCATATTCCATTTAAATCATATGTTCATTAAACTTTTCTGAACATATGCATTGAAATATTTTCGTATTATTGTGCTGCTCTAATTTTGTGCTTTCTAATACATACGAAAAGGGTTATTTACTAAATGAAATCCCGAGAATATTTAAGCATTCCAATTCAAAAGAATTTCGCCCGGTTTCCTTTAATTGATTTTGTTCCGAATACGTCAAAGTAATTCTCCGGCTGCAATTACTGCAGATTTCACGAGTATTAACTATTTTACAATTTAGAATTGAATACGGCAAGAATTTTTACTTAATTCAAAACTAATCACAGATCTAAATTGAAAGTAAATGTCTGAAAACAACTTATTCAATTCTTTTGTATGCATTAATGGACGATTGGCAATCTGTTTGATTATGCTTACAGGTGTAACATTTGTATTTGTATTTGATCTGCAATCTATATTTATTCAGGCACGCGTGTAGTACAATAGAACCACATTCCAATATCATTGCTAACAAAGGATCAAAGAGCACTGAAGCGATTAGTTAAATTGCGTAACTAATTATAAGAGGCCTGAGGGTATTTCAATACATTTAATTGTATTATAAACGCCATAAAATTAAATACCCCCTCTTTAAACTCTGTCGTAAACAATTTATTAACTTATGTTATTTGTATATTCCTGGTGTAATATATTATTGGGATAAGTAGGAAGAGGAACAAGACGATGTCGTCAGCTGCAATGGACTGGGCCAACCCCCTCTCAAGCTATCACCCCTTTGTCGCTATGCTTGGGATTAATTTTGATGTGGGTACCTATTAATTAACATACCCACCATCTTGATTGCTGCGGATTACCCCATTGACCAACCACTTAATTATTTTACTTGCCATCGACTCCAAGCCAAGCACCGAATATGAATTTATTAATAAAAGCCATTCCTAAAATATTTAATAAAATATTGATGATTTGAAAATACGAGCACATCTTCCTCAAACTTATTATCTCCAAATGAAAAAACAAATAAATTTGTTGTTTGAATATTTTCTTCGCATAAAATAACATTGCTGAAGGGAGGATTGTCGGAATATTTGCTTTTGATATCAACAGATTTCTCAATAAAAGTTACACTAACATATCATATTTAAATATTAATAAATGAAACGAATTCAAAAATTATCCTCTTCTATTTTTAATGTACCTCATCCAAAATAAATATTCTACCAAAATAATTTTTATCTATCTGTCCATTAAAAAAATGAACCTACAAAAAATAGTAATTTTCTGTAGCAGGTTTCGTAAACATCAAATAAATCGTCCGATCCCTATAGCTATTTTACATGAAAAAAGCAAATTCAGGTAAAAAAAGACTGTTTTAACATCAAATTCTTAATCAGCATATCCAAAAACCCCTATTTATAAAATTTCAGTAAATATCGACCAATGTCTTCATATTTTGACCAGCTTTTCGAGATTTCATCGGACTGTGTGCTGTAGCTCAAGTCACTGCCATTTTACGACCTCGCGCCCATTTGAAAAAATATTCAGTATAACCAGATCTACGTGAATTCTAATTAAAAAAAAAAAAAATGACTGGCCGATGTTCAAAAACAATGTATTTTGTGTGGGATACTTTATCAAAATAATAATCCATTGTCAAGTTATTGAATTGCTTTGAATGATTTGAAAAACCTTGAAGGTTTTTCTATGATTAATAATAAAACAAAAAATCGATTGATTCCGTGTTTATGTTTTCATGTACACAAAAAATTGAAATAAAATAATGCTAGATCCTAAAAAGTGATGAATAGAAAATTTCTTTCAATCCTCTAATTTTTTCCTTTAATAGGTTTTCCTTTTTTCGGTTCACCCTAATGGATTCTGTCAATCCGAGTATGATGTGACATTCATCCTTTCGTCGGCTTTCTCACAGATTATTCCTTTCAAACATATTAACAACAATTTAAAGTTTTCAATGTGAAATATTTTATTTTCTAATACTAGAAATCTGTTATAAGAAAAATCATCTTTAACTTTTCACTTCCTACATTTTAAAGGTCAGTAGGTTGTCGTAATTACATTATTGTGATTTTTCTGGGGGATGTTTTCGTTTGAACGTGCATGATATTTTGATGGTAATAAATTCGTACAGTATCTGTCAGAGGCGACATCTTTTATTATTAAAGCGATTATCATTCATTCCATTATAAATGATTTTTTCGGATTAACATTTTAGAGAAGTGGAGGCAACATTAGTAAGAAAAATCACGGGTTGGAGTGAATCGTATAAAAAGCATTATTATTAATGTTCCGTGAAGGGCGGAAAGAGGGTGTTGTGCCACCCAGAATTGATACAGTTATGCAATGAATAATGAGCGTGCCATAGGTAAAGGGGATTGTAAGGCGACATTTCGACACGACCTAAGTCTTGTCAGAGTTGTAGAGGCCTTATCAGCCCTCTACAGAGGTCTACACTGTCGTTATACGCCATCTTAGCTTCGACAGCCCGTATTCAAGCCATCCATCAGGATGGATATTCAATAAATGATAGGGTATTATACCCCTGTAGTGATATGTTATGTATACCCTCACGCCTCTAAATAAAGTTTATGCCTCATATTTTCCAAGCTGAATTTCTATATTTGTAACGGGGTGTGAGGCAAGTGAAATGTTTTAAGTTGTGGAGATAAAAGTTTAATGGGAAGATTATCACTTACCTCGACGTCGTTTATGAACCAAGTTACGTTCATAGGGGGATAAGAGCCGGGGGTCGTGCAGTTCGCCCGGATTTTAGCGCCTGGAGCCACCTTCTGGACCTCGGTCCTTAGCACAGGACCCTCGTCCGGTACATCTGCAATGAAACATTTATTATATTACAACTAGAGCGCTAGAGAAACTTTCCATAAAATATGCATCGAACAATTTGAATAAATTTCATACACCACTTGTCGAGTTTAATCACTTTATGCTCTGATTTATATCATTTGTTGTAATGTCAAAATTGCATATACTTTTCTTTTTAACAGTTTCTTTTACATTTTATTACTACAAGCATTTAATATAACAAAATAGATTTTAATATATAATTAAAATTTTTTAATTATTTTAATTATATTTATTCAGTAAAAAGTATTAGAATTTATATAATTTTCTTTTAAAAGTTATTGTTTCCATTCTAATCAAGAAGATTGTGAATTAGTTCTATAGAAAATAAAAGATAGTTAGAATTTGTTAGATTTTGAATAGTTGTTCTCTTTGAAATTTCTGTTATTATAAGTCTTTTGTTTTTACAAACATGGCTGTTACTAAAGAATTATGTATTTGCAAAGTCAACTTGTTTTAAATAGTTTTTGATGATTAACTTAAATAGCAGAATATTAATATTTGAAATCTTATTTTTATTAATTTTAATTTAATAGTACGAACGCTTTTTTAATTGCTAGAATTTAGCAAGGTAGCGCATATACCTTTTTGATTCTGAACTCCTTAATTACTTAATGAAAGAAAATGTTTTAATGCGAGTAATATTACTTTGGTGTGTACAGGATTAATTAGTAACTAGGGTAAATGATGATGCCTCCGTACTCGCACATAACCAGCAATTATTAGTGGCGTGCTTATTCATTAAATGTATAATGTATTGCGGCCCAGTAAGCGCATCAAATTTATATGAACTAATGATCGCTGCATTCAAATTGGATATAGGTACCCCTTTTGTGTTCAACACCTGAAAATAAAACAGAAAAATGTTTATGCTAGCATCCAATTTTTTCACAGCTCGCAGAATATGCAAACTAAAATCTGCCACGTTTCTTTTAATAAAATTAGTGAATACAACCAACTATTTCCATATTTATACCAGCATAAAATCGTTTTAAAAAATTGCTGAAAATGTAGCGTGCTATTTACAGAGAATTGCAGTCATTAATAATATTTATGTGCATCCATGTGAAAAATGCGTCTATCCACGCATACCACTAAAATGTGAAATTGCGTGATTAATTAAGATGATAAGAGTGATGAGAAAATGCACAATTTGGAAGCGTTCAAACAGAAAATGTTTAGATTTATGGTGGAAAGTAATGTAGAAACATAGTTTGCACATTTTGAGGATGTTGAAATCTAACCTTTGTGCTTATACTAATGCTCATCAAATTGGCGGCAATAAATTAGTTTTGTGATTTGCTACTGCTCAATTATTGCCACTGATGAGATGTTTACTGTATAATATCCTAATTGGCATACTCTGTCCTTAATCAACAACGGGTTAGATTAGGATAGGTTCTCGAGTAACGTCATCTAGCATCTATCAAATAACATTATCATTTTAAACAAACATATCGACATGCTGATCTCTTTATCCTCCTAAAACTGTTCCTAAGAACTAAATTATGCTTGAATTATGTAAAACAGAATTAAGTCTTAATTATCATAATAATTTAATATTCGTGTAGTAAAATCTAAAAATTAACGTTGCATCCAAAAAATAATCCGTTTAAAAGCGTGCACCTAGACCAAAACATTTTAAATTAGAATTAAAAATAAATATCTATCTCATGTTGAGTATTTCTTTGGTAACATAGTGTAATGGGTGCCGGTTCTAGAACTTTATAGACAGGAATGTTTCAGTGGCATTCGAAAGTTTTCTAGGCGTGCGATATTCCAGTGGCGTTCTGGAAACATTCTAGATGTCTTGATCTCTTTATAAGAGGGGATAAATAATATTCTTCAGTATCTATTATAAATAAATCGGTATAAATATAACTATCTTTGCTGTAAATAGCTCGGACAGAAATAAATTGTGGATTATTGTATTTTTCTTAATTATAATATATATTGTTGTGTAATTTTCATCTAAATATCTTATTTAAACTCTTGTATGTAACAGCAGAAACATAAAGCGAGGAGCAAGTTGAAAAATTTCATCTGGTCGCAAAGAAAATATAAACATACAAGTAAAAATGGAATACGAAAACAGCAGTAGTTTAATACTGTCGAATGGTATATTGAGTTTCAATGGAAACTTCCTACTATAGAAAACGATGAAAACAAGCTCTGAAAAATTATTATTTTAAAATAAACATCAGTTTGTGTTGTACAATTTATTTTAATTTATATATAACTATAAAAATATCCAAGTATTTTTTCAGATTTATATTATAAGCAAAATTATTCTGTTACATAGACCTATTACAAAAAACTAATGTTTTTTGTTCATGAGGAATGATAATGTTTTGAAAACAAGTTACATATACCATTTCCTACGATATTTACCTTTCACAGGATTTCTACTTCAGTATTTTAATAATTATTTACTGTATCCACTATATTTGTATTTTATTTAAATCTCTTTTTTTTATGGGCTTTCAAGTTTGAAAATTTAATATAGATTTTTAATTATTTTTTCGCTTCTTACTTCCCATTCACTCAATCTTAATTTACAGAATGACTTTTTCATGTATAGTTAACTCTATTAAATAATTTACATAAAAATCTATACAGTGTAAGTTGCAGCAGCACTCTGGAATTCAATTAGCTGCATTTTTTGCTCACCCTCTTACCTGCAACAAGTAGACGCGCTGAACGTATCTCTGTGTGAAAGAGCGGGGCGTCCGCTGAAACTTCACATTTGAAAATTCCAGATGTTTCCTTTTCAACGTCCCTTAATGTCACCACCTTGTGATCGGAACGATATATCTGAAAGAAAATAAACAAGTAAGTCAATTAAATCGATTACTTAGATATTGTAATCAGATTATGTAAAACGCGGCAGATGAACTAAGTCTCTGCTCGTTAATTCCTCTCTCTCTCTATCTTCAAATGTTCAGAAATTAATCTAATTATTGGAATTATCGCCGGTGGTAGTGTGAGGGAAATCGGTTGAGAAGGAGCAGCGAATTATAAGTCTTAATTGCCAAACATTTAAAATTTAATGAATCAAAATTAATTTGCGATGGTATAATTAAATCAATTGAAAAGTAACCGTTTCCATCGTTCGAATCAAATTTAACTTCGCTCAAAACGCCACTGCAATGTCAATAACAAAATTACGTTCATATCCTGATTGCCACTTCTGATTGATTCCACCTAGAAATAATTTAATCCTTTAGCGATTCAATTAAAACACCATTTTAGTTTAATCCAATTGCAAAACTTCTCTTTAATTTAATAATGTAATATTATCGAAGAATAAACCAAACAAATATTTTTGTAAATATTGATGCAATTGGTGTATTCATTTCCTATTATTTCCTTTCTTCGATTATTTTATTTTAAAATTTACTATAATTAAAAAATGTATGTTTTCTTATAATATCGGCAATACTATTTCTTATTATTGAATGTGTAAATTGACAACTCGGAATAAGTTAAGAATATTTCTTTATAATGAGAAAACGTATCGATTAACGTTCAAGATTATAAAAGAATGAAATATGGAGGTAAATTTTATATAAAATTATAGTGTTGAATCATCCAAAGTACTTTTATAATTTTTACTAACTTTATTCCAAATTTTTTAATTTGTAATTTCACTATTCAAAATTTGAGTTGAAATATTGTTTGGGTATTGCATCATTTTGTTATAACTGGATACAAATTGCAATAGCATATATATTATATTCTAGTATATAGATACATATTACATTCATACAGTGATACTTGTATATTTTGTTGCAAAATTTTATATCTTCTGCTTAGGAAGTTAATAGAAAACCGCCACCCAGTTTACCGCAAATTTATGCACGTCTGCAAAGCGCATACAGTTGTGGCAAACAAATTATTCTGCTCGAATACTCCTCCGGCATTACAAATCTTGCAACGTGCGATGTTGTCCTATTCACATTGATAAAAGACCACATGAACGAATGCATTTTGATAACATTCAAAACTGCATAACAATTTCATTTTGCTCTTAGATTTCCATAACATTCTAATCCAAGAAAATATAAAAATATTACAGAGCTATTTTATATTTTCCTACATTTAAATTTTTTTTTAAGGTCAAGCATTCTTATAGTACCAATCGCAATGAAATCATACTATTCTTACCAGAAATACTGTCCATAATTTAAAAAATAAAAATTTTATTCATGTTAAGTTATGAGAGAAGGATAATAAAAATTAAATAATAATACTGGCAAATTACGAATTAAATAATAAGTCTATTTAAACATTACAATTTTAAACAATGAATATTATATCTAAGTTTTATCTTAGAAGACTTCTTTTTTCTGTAATTTAACGTGCTCGTAAAAATAAATTCCATTAATAGAAAGATAAAAGCTTTGCAGTACAATGCCGCACTAATGTAATAATTAACTTACATTATTAACTAAGATTTTATCAAAGAGATATATAATTCGCGGTTTATTAAATATTCAGACCTAATTTACTAATTCGCTTGGAAATGCTCCAAATTGAGATGTCTCGCTATGTCCGACCATTATCAAACGTATTAAACAAAAATATGGAATTGTAAATCTTATTAATTTCTGAACCGCTTAATATCCGTTAAACTATTGAATATACGAAAAAGTTATTTTACCATAATTTATGATATAATGAATTATAATTTATAATATTAGTGATAAGTATTTTGAAATTTCAGAGGCAGTGCTCGAACAAATAAAATATATAAATAAATAAAATATTAAACCTACAAGTAAATAAAGCTGAAAAACTTGCAAATAAACAACTAGAAATTCCTAAATTTACATATAGTAGAATGCACAATTTTAAAAGTAAATTCATCAAAGAGAAATTTTATTCAATATCTATCATTTGTGAGTGAAATTTTACTTTAACAAGCAACATTTTCATATTTTCGCAAGTAAAATTGTCGTTTATTTCGCTCCTATTGCAATTGCAACCTCAAACGTCAATAAAATGAAAACTTTTTTAAAGGAAATAGATAAAAGAAAGAAAACTTATCCAAAAAGTGCATGTTTCCCTTTTCTGTGTTCGAATGTAAGTTTATTTGACTTTTATAATTTCAAATCCAAATGCATCAATTTCGTGATGGAAATTTTCAAGTGTTAAATCCAGTCGCCAAAGCAAAATACTTAAATTTATGTAAGTCGATTCTGGTAAAAATATTATTTGAGATTTGAGCATTTTAAAGTGGGATTTTCGGTGAGATATCAGAAAAGTGCTACGTAAATGTTCACCCTGAACTCCTAAAAACTTTTATAGTATTTCTACAATGTACGAAATATATCTGACGTAAAGGGTAATGAAGCATCAAGTAATCTCCTAGGAAGCATCAAGAAGAGGAAGTAAAAATATAAACATTTTTGTTGAAATTAAAACAAACTCGCCCCATCTACACTCAACTTGCCAATTATCAAAGTTTTACATTTTGCCTGCTAATTAAATGAGTTAATTGGTGCGATTAATTTGTGTTCATTAAAATTTCCAATAAAATATTAACCCTTACATTTTCATTTCCGGTATAATTAAGGTATAATTAACTTATGCCTTCTTTATAAAAAAAAGCAATCTTAAATGGAAAATATTAAGTTGCAAACACTTATCTCTTAGTAAGAAGTTTCGCAACATTTTATGTCATTGATAAACTTTCTTGTTGAACTTGATTATTATTCAGCACTGAGTTAATGATTAAATAGAGTAGATGCGGAAATATTTTCTTTAGATGTGATATTAAGGAAAATCAACACGGATAATGCTTATTAAGAAAGTAAAAATAAATTTATATTCTGGCTCTTAATAAATTAAAATTTATTTCATTATTCTTATTGTAGCTATATAAATAAATAACAACTTTACGTAAAACATTCACATTGGAAAATATATCGTGAATATTTTAATATTAATTTTAATTTTATAAAATGTGTAATTTTTAATAAAACTAAAGCGAAACGTTGACTTGAAATTGGTTGCTTCATTAAAGAGTCCTGAATATCATTAAAATTCGAATTTATCAAGTTATTTGAATTATTAGGCCTGAAACTATTTTATATATTTGCTCTCTAGGTGTATAAAAATAAAATAAATATATAAAACGAATATAGCATTTATTTAACTCAATTAGAAGTACATTAAAGATTGAATTTTTCTATGACAAAATTCATTGTTTATAGTTAAATATTATTTTATCTACTGATTAAGTTTGTGCAGTCGAACGTGGACCGGTAGTAACATTTAATTAAGCAAAGTTGGTGCTGGATGTAACGGATCCAATACAATTAATTTTAGCACCTTATTGTTGCGACTAGTCTTGCTCGTTGTACTCGAGTAGTTATAACAGAGGAAATGCGCACATCTATCCACAAATACACCTAACATTACATGGAAACTAATTATCGCATTGGAAATACATTGAAACACATATATCGGATACCAATGTCAATGTGCTGATCATAATATCATTGCTATTTTGCTATTGTCTAGATCCATTGGGAAAGCAGAACATATATGAAATTGATCCTATTACTTCATTAATAATAATATAATATAGTAGAGAAATCTGGAAATTGTTCGACTAATAAATATTCACAAGGCGTTCCAATTAAATGAGTTCTGTGTGTGCCATGCAGAATCGAAATAAATCAAGCTTCGGAGGCAACATTCACCACAAATCAGCATCCTAATAGATATTTATACGCTTTAGTTTTTCCAGTATGGTGGAAAGACGAGCAAAAGAAAACACTTCCACGCAGACCTAAGAAAATACAAAAAGGGAATAAATATCGTATGTTATCTTGAAAGGGAAGAGTGCAAGAGAGAAAGCAGTCGCGTGCCCTCAAAAGAAAATACGACCCAGCTCAAAGTGTTAGTTTTTCTTTTTTCATTTCTACCCCTTTTTATATTGCACATATTTATGTATCTCTTTGCATAATTTATCTAGAAAGAGACCTACCCGGTTAATTTACATACATATTACAGGTATTTGTTAAGAATTACTACCACAAAACAATAACTTTATAAGCAAGGGAAATTTTAATCCCACAAAAACTTTCCTTAAGTGATAGACAAAATGTTTTATAAGATGACATTAAAGGTAGAGGAGTTACGATATGCGAGCACATCGAGTTTTATGAGATTTTAAGGTAAGCGAAATATAGAATGGAGCTTTTATTAAATCATAAATTGAAAATTTAACGGAAAATCATAATAAAGAGGTATGGGAAAGTTCCTTCTGTTTTTATAAGGATTTATGATGGGATCCTCATGCATTTCAGTTTTCTTAAATTGAAATTATTTTAGAGAAAAGCACCCGTTGTAAAGTTGTGTTTAGTAAATTTTATTAATTTGCTAAGAAACTAATCCCCGAAACACGGCTCTTGCACCTCCCCAAGGTACTGTAAAGCTAATATAGGGATGCGCTTAATTTACTGTTTCCATTATATGTTAAAAAGTTGTCTTGCTCCACTAAGCTATCTTATTTATATAGTTTAAAATGCAGGAAATTGAATTAGAACATATTTTGAAAAGTATAAATAAAGTGCAAACGCATGTTCATTAACAAATATTATATATAAAACAGGTTAAAAAAGTATCGGTAAATAAGTATTAAACATTAATTCCAGATTAATTTATAATTTTGTTGTTGAAAACTTTCCCAATAGAAATCTTCATTTGTTCTACTAGAATTAAAATTTTTAATCAAATAAATTTTTGCATGAGCTTGCAAAACTCCACTGGCAAACGATATCGCTTTAATAGCTTCAGTTCGATTTGCCTCAATAGCACCGTAAAAGCGCAATGAAATGAACGAAGATAAAGTGCACATACAAAACTCCTAAAAAATAACAACTGCACTAAATTATAACAATTCAATGATAATGAGTGTGAAATTTACATGTCCATTTGAAAACTGTATTAAGCGTGTCGAGAATTGCAAGAAAAGAAAACTCCCTGAATGTTCTTATAAGTCGTTTTCCCAGGGATCTCGAGCTGACCCGTCCAAATGACTGGACCCTTCTTAACGGAAATTGGATGTTTATTGGAATCAAGTACGCCAGCGGTTATCGGGAATAGCATTAAACACGATTTACTCCCTGCTTAACGGTACCTATTCTAAATTCAGAATGATCGTTTATATAATACACTTACTAAACCCTTCTAAAGCTCCAAAAACAGTAAAATTAACACATTGATTTGGGTATAGATAACGCTCCCGTTATTTATGTCCTCATATTATTTATAATTTACATCAAAATAACATCATAAGGTTAAAGTTTCTTGATTTATCTTTGTTATATTGGTGATTGTATATAAAATTTGATATTATGAATTAAGTGGATTCTTTCAGTTATTTTTCACAACTGGTATTTTGCCATTATTATAGATTTTCACCAAAATGTTGTTATTCCTTTTTAGTCTTTTGAATCCATTTTCTTGATTGGCTGTTATATAAACTATTATCAACATTACACTGGAAACATGTCAATCTAATTGAAGGTTTCCATCAGATATTAGTTATCATATGTATTAAGTGTTGCTTGGCACAAATATAATTATAAAATGCAGTGAACAATACCAACTTATTTTTGCATGCACTACTAAATTATTATTTTAGAACTTGAATTGTGCGGGTTTTTAAAGATTGGAAGATATATTCTATAATTTCGCTTTTGCGCTGAATTTCAAAGTTTCAATTATTAGTTTTCAATTGTGTAAGAATTGGCAATACTCTGTATAGGTCTATGTATGTCGCATTACAGTAATAACGTTCATTGAAAGTTGTTTTTCCTGAAGTCTATTACTTTTGCAATTACAATTTATATAAGGAAAAGTAATAAGAAACTTATATAGAAAATAATAAAATCTTATTACATCTAAAAGTCTTTGATGAAAATTGTAAAGATAAACTTATTTTATAAATGTTCAATCATTCATATCATTCAAGTATTTTTCATCAAAACTTATACATTCACTTTAAAGTTTTTAATCATTTGAAAAGTAGCAATAACGTTAGCTTCAATAAATTAAATTGCATAAAAGATAGTTTCATTTCAAGCATTCAAAATAATCTGTGAAATCTCAGTAAATCGATTCTGAAATGGTTTCGTATCATTACACTTCTTTGCATCAAAAGTGTTGAGCTTTCAAAAGCTGCATCCTTAATGAAAAGTGGAAACAACTTGAAATGAAATACAAAAAATTGTCTCCATTCACATTATAAAAGGGAGACAGTTCTTTAAAAGCTCCAGCTATAATTCATATTGTTCATACAGTTCGCCAGCCCACTTTATTAGCGGCGTAACCTATTTTCTCTTAGCTATATACATCCCCGAATTTTATTTCTCTTTATTATATCATACCAGATTTTATTAGATTTGTATAAAAGAAAGATATATCTTGTTCTTAACATTCATTATGCATGACCGCGTGAATGCAGTTGTGGGGCACTCCTCTCCGTTATCATGCTAGTCGACGCAATGCATAAAATATAAGATATTCGAATAGCTAAGGCGCGATATTTCCACATGTGGTATTTATAACTTGATGGTATATTGCTTGAAACCACAATAGTTACACTTTTTCCTAATAATTTCCTTTATTACTTGAAATAATAAATTATAAACGTAAATAGATAAGCCGAATATTATATTCAAAATACTAAAATCCTCTGTAATCCCTTCCTTGTAAAGATGAGGACGAGGGTTGTTTCAAATTGTTTATTTATTAATTGACTAAAGCTTCAAAAGAAATTTATATCTAGATAATTTAGGAATATCAAATTAATCTTACTTTGTTTGCCGTCATTTAAAATGAAACCTTTCGTTAAATTAATGTCAGGAAGTAAAACTGAAAACAGCTTTTTAATTTTTAAAATGTAGTAAAAATATGCAAGAATTTTATTAATTTATTATTTACACAAAGTAACAATTAAAACATTTAACTTCTCAACTATTCACAGAAAATGTTATTTTACATAACAAAATTATAAAATGTAAATTATTGCATATTATCTCATAGATAATGCTAATTTAGTATGTTACTTTCAAAGCTCTAAAATAACTTTGTGAAAACTTTATATACCTAATGTACATTTTAATAATAAACAATAATTGTTTTGTTAATATTTTCAATAAATTGTAAGCTCCTATAACGTTCTAACTACAATTTTACGATTATTAGCTTGATAGTAGTTTTGTCTTTATTTCACCTTTCCATTGCATCACACCCAATATTCTATTAATGAAACTCATTAAGAAACATTTGATGTCGCTAAATGTGGCACTTAGAAAAGGAAATAATGTGACGGCAGGTGCAGCAGTTTTAGCAGTCTTAACCCTACACATCGGGCTTGAGATTCAGTTGCTTTTGATGTTAAATTATTTGCATGTTTGAATTTCCAAGCGAAAGGAATCTGCATACAATCAACTGCTAGTTGAGCATATATAAGGTGCATTCAGCATTCGCCACTTCTTTCGATATGTTCCTTTACTTTAAATCGAATATATGAAAGGGAACATGTACGTGTAGAAATCTTATGTATAATTTCGCTAATGGAAAAAATATGCGAAAGAAATTCATACTTCTCTGGCTTGATGTGAATAGAGAAATTGTGTAATAAATTCGAATGATGCTTGCCAATGAAATTAGTTAATATCTGCAGAAATACATAGTTAACATTTTGTGAGTAGGGTGTATGCTTGAGGTTAACTTGTGTTGAAAACCATAGACATATGAATCTTGTTGCAGACAAGGAATGGGCATTTGAACTTGTAATAGTTGCATATGTTCGTTTCAGTATCTTCAATTAATAATATTCAGATTTAAACATGCATCACTATTTAAATACTTCATTCGAAACCACATTTAATGACTTACACGTTATAGGTTAAATTTTTTTGAGCATTTTCGGTCGAATAAATTTATAAATCTATTTACGTCAAATTTATTTTGTTGCACAGTAAATTAATAATAATAATAAAGCGACTTAGTTACTTAATTACAACGATTGGATTTAATTAATGTTGGGTGTAGATAAGCTAATTATAATGTGCAAATCCTATTTATTAATATTTTTAGAAATTAGCTTAATCTCGAACGGCAAAGCAAACAATTTATTAAAATTTTAATTCTAAATAACAACCGACCTTCATTTTTAAAAGCAAATGGGAAACAACAAAATGAAGTCCAAGTTAATCCAGCGATTAACGCTTTACATGGTTTTTCTAAATTACATTGTTCTAGTAAAAAGCGTGTGACAAACATTAGTCAGACGGATCCACCGATAGAAAGATAGATGAACGTCAAAGTTTAATCAATACTATTGCATACAAATTCAAACGTGGATGAATGGAATCATAAACCAAATGTAAAATTAAATTTGTATTATGCGAAATACAATTTTGTAAAGCTTAGATATTTTTATATTTTTTATATATGACTGATCTATTTCAGGCAATGTGTTTTTGGGTTATTTACGTAAAGTAAGAAAATCATTTTGAGCTAATTTTTATGAAGTATCAGTAGTAGTTGAAACTTTACGAAAACAACTTAGTTTCCATATTCTCTTGTGTAGATGTTCTAAGGATGAAAGGTTGAGATAAGCAATACATTTTTTATGAAAATTAAAAGTTGAGTTATTTGTAAAATAAAGTTTTGGAATTATAAATAGTTGGATTGAATCAAAAATGAAAATTTTAAATTTTGTTCGGTATTTGATATTATAATTTGTTACAGCCCTGTTTCAAACATATATAAAACTGCATCCCCATATTTAATAAATGTCAGTAGACTTCAACTAATCCCATTTGTCTTTATTATGTTTGTTCTAAAAGGCGCGAAACAAATTTTAATATGAAATGCATTTGTCATTAAATATATGTTGTGAAATGTTGACTGCTTTAAAAATCAGTAGTCACGGCACCATCACTAATTTCATGAAAAATGTAACAAATTTGTAACAAGCGCATGAAACTAGATGCGAGAGAAAATATAGAGAGAGGAAAATAGAAAAAAAAAGATAGAAACGAAAACTTGTTATCTGCGAGGTCTGGCCATTCCAATTATCTACCACTCGCGTCCTTGCCAAGGGTTATAAATATTTAGGGGTTGTTATTTTATTTTATTTATTTTATTTTTTCGGATGGTGCGTCGATTGGGTCATAATGTGTTGTTGTTGAAATTTTCTTTTCTCGTTTTGAGGGTTTCGGTGTAACTACCTGGAACGGAAGTTGGATCCCTCTTAACGGAAATTGAAGTTTCGGACAACCGGATGATGGGGAAGTTGAAGAGCAATAGGCTCCAGATAATCCTCTGGTTAATTAAGATGACTTGATTTCGATTTGTGGATTCAATACAATGGGAATTGGTTATATCATGCAGTTTCCTCTATGACGTGATTGGAGAAATCTTGAGAGATATTTCAACCTCAAGGTAAATAAAAGAGGTGAAAGATTTTATAGGGCTGCATAAACACGCTTGTAAAATTTTCGATAACGAGTTACCCCCTCGATAAAAATACAGGCGTGCATTTTTATTTTTATTTAGTATTTTCGACTTCGCTTTATGTAAGTGGAACATTCAATGAGAATGTATCCATAAAACGTCGCCTTGAACGACCAAATCGATCACTGCATAAGATTCGTGAGACACAATAAAGCCATTTTCATGACTTGTACCTACAGCATTCTTCATTCACTTCTCTTCCTGTTTAATTAAAATTGAATCAAGTAAATCTGCGAAGTAAGCCTGATCTTAAAAAATTAGTTCTGGGTGACATAAAAAAGGCCACAAAATTTTTACACGGACGTGATTCAATTTAAAAAGGGACTCTAAAACGTACTGTTTATATGGCGCTTTTCTCTGCCCTAACAGATAGCTCGCAGTGTTCCCAAACTAAATCTACCCCCTTCATCTCTTGTATTATCGAGCGATAAAGGTTCTAGGCGCGGATCTCTTCACGAATTTTATAACCTAAAGTAAGACCTCTTATCGATGGGAATATTAACATTGAAATAAGACGTTACAATGCCTGACAAACAAATTTAGATTATATTTTTTTTATAACGAACTCAAAAGCTTTGCTTCATTCCAATGGTTTACAATTTTAAAATAACTTTATTGAGAATTATTATTTCTATTTAAAACTAAAATAAGATAATTATATTTCTTATATTTGAAAGTAATTTTATCTATTTATTATTATTACAAAAATATGTGCTCCTACGTTATTGCTTTAATTTTAAGTCAATCCTCCTACATATTTGCTTGTTTATTATTAGCATTAATTTTTTTCTGCCTCGTAAATTTCAAGGGAAATAAAATATCCAGAAAATGCATTTATCCCTCAGCTATTTTTTTCATTCTTCTCTTAATGCATGAATAAATATTTTGTATAAAATATACATTTTTTGAATTTTAATAAGATTTTTTCATTATTTTTTTTTTCAAACTTGTAAAAATTTAAATTAGGTTACATATGCAATATATTTACTTATTTGGCAGAATTCAATTATCTTTCATATTCTTGTTAATAGCATAATTTTTGATAATTATGTGAAGACGTGATGAATTAGTGAGACTTTTAAGAGGTAATCAAATCATTAATTTAAATAAGTTAGAAGGTATTCACGAAGTGGCTATCGTAAAACAAAACTAGGGTAGTTATGAGGAAGTATAATTGTTGAAAGGAAACTGGCGCGCTCATCATTAATTATGCGAAAGGTTAATATAGCGGTTTCCAGAGAAAATGATAAATGGATGCCAACGAACAGGTAAAACTAATGACCGATTCACACGAACAGACAAAAGGGAAGGAATCCCAATAAGTGTACATTTAGTACGTAATATGTGCTTCGTCCCTTATATAGATTCTAATTATAGCAGCGTGTGCTCTATCTGGTCTTCTCATCAGGCTTAGCCTGAATTGGAATCGGAATAAAGACTTCCCACACACAGAGAGATAAAAATTGGTTTGTATGTTGACTTAATAAATTGCGCTTCCTGGAACACCTCTAATACGAAACTCTGTGGTGGAGTTCAGTGGTGGCAATGTAAATAGAAGTGGAATTGTATCCCTTTTTTATTGGGCGTGGATGGGGATTTATGCCCTGCAGAATCTATAATATCATTGCAGATGGTTGTCTGTTTAAGAATCGATATTGGTCAGCATGGACTCGGTTGTTGCTGTTGATTAATTGGCGCCCCGGATTCACATAATGACTCCTTTCAGGAAGAACGCTCGAATTAGTGGCGAAAATTGCTCTATTCGTTTATGTAGCTACCACCGCCGGACATTCATCACGCATCGTTCCCTGCTTATTTTTATTCCCACCCATGCATTCATTCAATTTATAAATCACTTTCAATCCTTACAATACAAATAATTTATTTTTCTATCCAATAATGAAAAATGAAGTCCATTTTTATTTTGATGCATTTTAAACTCTTGCAAATGTACATTTTCGAATTGTTAATTTACCATATATTCATACATTTTACACCATTTGAAGATCAAAAGTTTAAAAAATTAAAATTACTAGATAACAAATTAGCCTAAGTATTTGAAAAGTTTGCAGTAATACCATAACATAAAGTTAGAAATGAAAAATAGACCAATTGATAAGGCAACTACTATTTAAATTTATTTAATAATTTTCATTAATTTTCTAATTACTTTTCAATTAATAAATGTGATTTATGACTTCCCCTGAAACGTATCGCGTGGGAGTATTTATTAATTAGATACCATGTTTAATAAGCACGTGCCGGACACAAATGTTACAAAAGCAAAGCCTGAACGTGCCCAAAGTTTCACCTTATCTCATTGGTCATAATTATTTGAAGTATGATTGTAGTTTGCAGCGGATAAACATCCGCCATCAGTGATTGTGATAAATAGTAACGTTAGATAATTCCATAAGACGTATAATTTAACTTGTATAAACATTTTCGAAATTGATAATTGGTCCGGTTGTTTTATCGATCGTACAAAATTATAATTCAGTCCGAAAACTTCGCTACCGTATTTTCGATTTTAATCTTACTTTTTATTGCTATATTTTTCCCGAATAACTTTCCAAACAAGTTTTCTGCTGTAAAATATTTATTTTACGAATACAGATAATATTACAAATAAAGTTTTAAGAAAAACTGTGACTGTATACGATAAGATTGAAAATTGAACAATTAACGAAACAAACACGAAAAACGGAAAACCAACGAAAAACGTGAATAAAAAACGAAAATTGAAACAAAACCAAAAGTAAATCTCCCTTTACCACACAATCAGCGAAACTGCTATATGCATTTCGGAAACTTTGCTTCCATTTTCAATAGCAAAATTAAACTAAATATAAGCAGGAAAAAAGGTTATTTATATTTTATTTAGGGGGTCTAGGTAGGGGCGAGAGGAGGATTAGGATCCATATTAGCCTATTTTAAACTAGTTTTACTTTTTTGGAGTAAATAAAATAAAATTTAGAAAATTCTTCATAATTGAATACGAAAAGATTTTTTTATAATTGCCTTATAATAGTTATAATATCAGAAAATTAATACTTTTATAGATCGGAGCACGTGGATACATTGGGTACATGCCATTATCAGAAAAATCATATTAATGCCAAATTCAATATATAATGTAGAAAATGAAAACAGTTCGTTTAAACTGTTTCCAAATTTATGTAATTAACCGTAAAAATATTTTTTTGTCCTTAATTTAACTTTTAATTGAGAATCTCTAAGTATAAAATTAAGTTAATAAAATTATTATAGTAAGGGAAACAGGTCGGATGTATGAAATAACCCTGTAATTTATCGCTTAGTGCAGTAAATCCAGGCAGTGGTGCATTTCAGAGACCACAACCGATAATCCAATTGTCTCACTTCCACCGAAGGGAAATGAAATACCACTTTCCCTATTCAAGGACGTGTGCAATCACAATTGGATATATAACTGTAGATTAGGCCCTCGAAAGTTAATGAGAGCTTTCTTTATCAGTGCATGTTCCCGAGCTCGTTAGTCCGATATAAAGGAAAGAGCTTTAATTGGATAAGTTAAGCTCTGTTGACGTAAACTTCAGCTTTCAAATGCTTGCTCGCACAGTGTTGTTATAGCAACGATCTTACATCTGCACTTCTGTGTTCGTTATTTCCTCGATTACTAATATTATAATAACTATTATAATTGTTGTTTAATCAACCAGGTCCTTATTCTGGCAACTTGTATTTATGTATAAACATGCAATGTTTCAATAAACTTTTGTGAAATTATCTTTCGTATTCCCACAAAAGAAATTTCTATTGTAAAATATTATCTAAACGTTGTTATCAAAAATGAAATCGAATATTTTTTCTTTTTAAAAATATTTTGAATTATGCGAAATATATAAAATATGTAATAAAGAATGGAAATATGCTAAATAAATAGTTGATAATGTGTAGGAGCATTGCCAATACGAACTTGAAAGTAAAGTAAATTGAATTTTAGACAAAATTTTAGATGTCAAACACATCAAACTGCCAAAAAAGGTTCAGAACAGTCAATATCAGAAGATTTAAAAATGTTCAGAAATATCAAAAAAGTCAAAAAGCTACAAAGGGCAACAAAATGCTTAAAATTTTCAAAACGTCATATATTAATTATAATTGTCATATATAAAATTATCCATAGAATTCAATTTTGTCATCAAATTCAGTCTAAAAATATTTATTGTGTCGGTTTTAGACATTCAGAGTTGGAAAAAATCGTTTTTAGCGAGTTTTTATCCATTTCTTGCAGCTTTTTTAATTTTTCAACTGTTAAATTTCTAATATACAAAATTTTATTATTGTTTGATCTATTTTAAGTCAATACATGTTGATTTGTCCCTCATTTCTTAGAGTTTGCGACAAAAATACAGGGTATGGGCTAAAAAAAGAGTCCTTTTATTTTGCGGAAAATTTTCGACCGATTACATATTTCACTATAATATTTTACGGTAAAATTGCGATTTTCACAAGCATAATGCGATTTTTTGAAGTTAAAGTTGAAAAATGACAAAAAAATGTCAAAGAAAATGTAAAATTTTGTTTTACGGCTTTCATACTCCCCTAAACCGACAAAGTCAATTCTAATAAGTTATTGAAACGAAAAAAGGAGCTCAGAGGAACTTTACCAACCCTGTATAATTATAGTCAAGGATTTAAATTCGATTTATTATCAAAATCTTTAATATATGCGATACCTCCTGGTGGAATGTAATAATTAGATATTCAATGATTAATAATTTAATCAGTGCAATATACGAAACTTGTAACCTTACTAACTTTTTGTTTAAGAATGCAGATGTGTTTGTATTTTTATGCATCATGGCTATGCTCAAAAAAGCTAAAATATGAATCACGATTTGTAATGCAATTCTAAAGTTGCGTAACGAAATTAATGATCAGAAACATCTAGCTTAACAGACCCCGCTTCCACTTTCTATGTCAGATTAATTTATCAACCGCTCCAATTTTTAAGTTTGCTACATAACAATATGGAAGTGTATAAAGTTGCTTATATTCAAAATTTTGCAGTTGGAAATTATGAAAATCTAATTACTTTTCCGTGAGGGGGAAAGAGCTGAGCGCAGATAATTAAAAGGGATGAGAGGAAGACATTTAAGAACCGCCAAGTTAGTTGTAATGCCGGTTTGATTGCTTGTTCGCCTCTTGTTTTGTCATAATTCCAACTTAAATGTACCATTCGGTTGACAAGGAAATGAAACGGTTATGTTTTAATTAGACGCCAGCATGAAAAATAGGGAAAGAGGTGTTCCTTATTTAGGTTAGAGCGTAATTTAAATTTAAGGTTTGTAACCCTCTCGGTATATAACTTTAAGAGTTTGTTTAAATAAAAAAATGTATTTGCCTTAAATGGTGGTTTAAATGCAACGGACGAACGAAAAAATGGAGCTTCCCTGAACGAATCCAGGTTCAAATTTAGATTAACTAATAGAGGTGACACTGCTAGGTGAATACAAACATCTGGATTACAATATGTATTGACTGCTAACATGTTTACGCTATACGTGTTAGTATCGTGTTTGATTAAGCCCATGTAATCCCGAGTTTTGCCCGGTGGGGCAAAAACGGTTCCAATTATTTGTAGCAGAATATGTCTACTCCACTTTATATACGAGTATTTCTATTAAATTTACTAATAAACCATACACATTCTCTTTTTCATATAAAATCTTAAATGCGAGCACTGTTTGTATTTAAAGGATTCGATCAACTTTTATATTTTTAATTTCAAATAGTATTATTTAATTTAGTAAGGGATTTTTTAGAACTATCACATACTTCTCCGAAGGTATTAGTCAAATTATTAGTTTTGAAGTAGATGAATAGTGTTAGTTTTTCAATCATTCATGTGCCGATTTTAATTTAATGTTTTTACAGTATGCGTTGTAGTAGTCTGAATCAACTTTAATATTAAGGTCTATTAATATTAGGATGTAAAAAGGCGTGTAAGAAATGGTCAAAGTGATTACTGTATATCTTCAAAATATTTATCTTTCTTAATACGTAAATATGATATAATATATACAGGGTGATTGTTTTTATGACGAGTATTAAAAGATTTTGAACATCCACTTGATATAGTAGAAGTTGTGAAGTTATACTTTTGATCAAAAGTAATTTTTTCTTTTAAATAAATTTTATTGTTTGGTACAATTTTTTATTATTTTCATTTAATATATTTTTATAGAGAGAATGTTTGTATGTGATTGTCGTTTTTGCAGTTACGCTGTAGATCTCGTTGGCCCTTCTATCATCATCATTCTCCCATTTCTCCGGGTGTTTCTCATAACTGTTGGTGGCAGGCGAGACGCCAGAATGAATGAATATAATAACCATTCGTGCGGCCAAAGGCACCGGAAATTTAGTTTCCGCTATTGCCTCCTTAGAACGCGTCTTGAAGGGGTTAAAGTGAGGGTGTGTAAGCGCGCCGCCATTCCAATCTACCATATTAACGGGAACAATCTGTAGCTTCAAGAGTTATTTATTATAATAACACATTAATCTTAAGATACCCCTTACCCTCCCATTTACATTAAATAATACACAGTTGACTAAAACAGTTGTAACTGTGGTAAATAAGTCCGAGTTGTAATTTTCAAGATTTGTGTGGAAGTCTTAAATATCCTGCGGTCATGGTAATTTTAAATAAGAAGGGGAATCACATCATGTAATCATCCTTTTTAATTTTCTACTTTGATTGCATACGCGAATTCTCGTCACGTTCCACACCGAGTAACTTTATAAAGAAAATGGTATTGTTATCATTCCAAGAGAAAAATGTCAATTGGTTACTTTTTTAGATTATCCGCGATACTTTAATATCTAAGAAAAAATCAGAACTTTTAGAAAAAAAAAAGAAACATTAATTAAAGTTTTCAAGTGAAAATAACGAAAACCCAAGCAATAACGAGAGATTTTTGAGCCAAACATTTTTTATGACATTTTAGAGTTTCCATTTTCCATCACACGTTACGGCAATATTACAATTTAACCTTTAACACATTTTCTTTTATAATTTAACTAAGTTGTTTTTGAAACGTAATACTTTTTGTTAAATTATTAGCTTTTTTAAAACAAGATGATTACTTTGTTTGTCTCTTCCTCCTGCTAGGTTTGCAGGATTGTTAGGTTCCGTAGAAATCATAATGACACTTAACAATCTTATATCATGTAGGACATGTTTATAATCTTGATCTTTCTGAGAAATTAATTAAATTTGCAGAAATATTTTACACTTACGATTTCTTCCCCATTTTCATTTAGAGTTTCTAATTTTAATTTGTTCGCTCGTTATAATTTCTATGAATTTTCTCAAGATAGAATAATTTATATGTATACAGACGAGAAGAATTATACATCAAATTGTTCCAGATTGTGAAGACGTGAATTTAGTATAATAAATTTGGAATGAGGAAGGCTTTTGAATCGTGTTCGGGCCTAATTCATATTCCAAACACGATAACTTCTTTACAAAGACTAATTTAATCCGGTTTTATTTAAAGTTTTCGGAGGGGTAGTTTTGTTGAATGCATAGACCAAATTTTATCGCATCCCAATTAACACCAAATACAGAAAAAAGCTATTTTTTGTTAAATTCTGTGTCCTACTTTTCGATGCAAAAAAAGTTTAATGAATCTACCGACATCAACTCAATTAACTTGTACAAAATTCGCGAAACTAGATTTAATTATTCATTGATTTGAAAATTTAATTTTACTTTCCCATCGATTAATATTCATAAAATGAAACTGATTCGATCTTATAAATTGTGTTTCATTTTATTTCAATTTTCGCACCGAAATAAAATGGTTTCCAATAGTTTTTACTAAACATTGTTTCTATTAAAGTGGAATTGATTTAAAACTATGCTGTTTACTTGATAAAATAGTACATCATTTAAATTTATAATATTCAAATCCTAAACTTACCATTTTATTGCATTATTGTTAAAGAAAAATGAATAAAGAGACACATCACAGTACATCATTATTACACTTCAAAAAAGTACGTGATAACAACATTAATAGAGAGTAAAACGTATATAAGAATGTCTCTTGGCTAGTTCTGAAGAAAATATTTTGTGAGCCTGTGTAATTAGATTTGATTTTTGTTATGTAAATCATAGATCCTGTTAATACTAATGTAAACAAATAGTTTTGGTATAACTACGAGTTTCGCGGCCCAGTTCAAAACTCATCTGATTTTTAGTGTATTTTGAAATCAAAATAAATAAAATGTAAATAATTCCGTAGTGTGCTAATTACAAAATTTCAATAAGTGTTACACGTCATTGTCAAAATTGAAATGAGATAAATCATTTGTAAAGTTGTGCTGCTGGTGGTTGTCTTTAAAAATTCTTAATGTTACGTCTCAACATGATTACAAAATTTCTTTGTAACGGATGCATCTATGTTTTAAAAATAAATCCTAAACGGCAACCATCCAGAAAAAAAATTCTCAATGAAATCATTACGAGACTATTTTCCTTTAAAGCGGAGAAAACCTTAACAATAGACAATATGAATGAAAATGTAAAGAACTTGGAATACGCAGTACGAGGTGCTTTAATGATACGTGCGGGAGAATTAGAAAAGGAATTAAAAGCTGGAAAAAAGTATCCATTTACCGAAATAACGCGTGCAAATCTAGGTGATGGACAAGCGATGGGCCAAACACCTATTTCATTCTTGAGGGAAGTTTTAAGTCTAATTTTAAAACCTAGCTTAATGGATAGTCCCAGATTCAAAAAAGATGCAAAGGAACGTGCACAAATTATTTTAGAAGGTTGTAGGGGAAAATCAGTAGGGGCATATAGCGATGCTTTTGGTATACATCCAGTGCGGGCACAAATAGCAGAATTCATCCAAGAAAGAGATGGCTATCCAAGTAATTACAGTGATATATATTTATGTGCAGGAGCAAGTGATGCAATTAAAGGCACCTTAAAGTTATTTAATCAAAAAATCGATGGAAAAGTTCCAGGAATTATGGTTCCAATGCCACAATATCCACTTTATACAGCTAGTATTACAGAATTTGGTATGATACCTATGCCATATTTTCTAGATGAAGATAATAAGTGGAGTTTAAATAAAACAGAGCTAGAAAATGCTTTAAACCAATACAAAGATAGGTGCAATCCACGCGTTTTGGTTATCATTAATCCCGGAAATCCAACCGGGCAATTACTTTCCGAAGATAATATTAAAATGGTTCTTAAATTTGCATTCAAAAATAAGCTCTTCGTTTTTGCAGATGAGGTATACCAAGAGAATATTTGGGATGATAATTTAAAATTTAATTCCTTCAAGAAAGTCATGATGAGTATGGGAGAACCTTATTCATCAATGGAATTGGCAAGTTTTCATTCCGCTTCTAAAGGATTTTATGGTGAATGCGGATTACGTGCCGGTTATTCAGAGTTGATAAATCTTGATGAAGAGGTTAGAAAGATGTATGTTAAATTAATAAGCGTAAATTTGTGTTCTAGCGTAGTTGGCCAAGCGGCTATGTCTTGTGTAGTAAATCCTCCAAAACAAGGTGATCCCAGTTATGAGACATTCTGCACAGAAAAGCAAATAATCTTGGAATCTTTAAGACAAAGAGCAAAAAATGTAGAAAGAGTATTTAATAGCATTGAAGGAATGAAATCTAATCCACTTCAAGGAGCTCTGTATGCATTTCCTAGCATACAGATCCCTCCAAAAGCAATAGAAGAAGCACAGAGTTTAAAAATGGCACCCGATATGATGTATTGTTTGCAATTGTTGGAACGCACAGGGATTTGTGTTGTTCCAGGGAGCGGATTTGGACAAAAAGAAGGGACACATCATTTCAGAACAACGATATTGCCACAACCTAAGGCTCTTAAAAACATGTTGAGACATTTCATAGATTTTCATGAAAAATTTATGTCCAAATATTCTTGATTTTCATTTAGGTTTTTAAAATTAAATTTGAAAAGCATTATTTTTTATTTAATTTTGTAAAATTTATGTATTACCAGTTGAATATTTTTGTGATACATACGTGAAATTAAAAAATTGTTATTTTAAACTTAGTTTTAATCAGACGTAAATGAGAGACGGTTGGATTGTTGTATTAAACTCAATTTTAGCTATTTATTATGATTTATATAAGGTTCAAGTTTTACCAGAAAAAGGACAATATTTTGCAAAACAGATTAAAGCAAACTAATTTAAGCATATTACTACTCTATCGAAATCGAAAATTTACTCCTGAAGTCAAAATCGTGAAATGATCGTTACTCATTCTCATCTCAAATCTATCTGTACACTTGGAACTGGAAATTAATTTAGTTCTGTCAAAAGTTCGACAATATTCTTGGGAGTAATTTTTCTTTTATCAGTTTTTTTCATAATTGCCTCCATTTATTTCATCGTGATGATCTCCACTTTTTCTACCTGACCTAAATAATAAATAATAATAGAACATTCGGTATGAACCCCATTTGACTCGTTTCATGACTCTGACTTCGGGTATTTTTCGTTCGTGCAACAGATCAAAATGTCAGATTTGCTCGACATTTTCTTTATTAATTAAATGTCATTTTTGGATATTATTATTAAAACACAAATTAATGTCTTCTTTAACAAAATTACTATTTAGGAGGTGTCTAAACGTAAAAATTAAAAAATGGTACAGCACCAAAACGCTTACTTTAAAAAACTTAAATGAAGGAATTGTAAAATTAGAATTTGGAATATTTGGGGAAATGTTCGCACGGTCTTTGGTATTAGAAGAAGAAGTTCGAATGGGTCTACAAAAAAAATATAATTCTATAATTAGAGCTAACGTTGGTGATGCACATGCAATGGGGCAAAAACCTTTATCGCATATGAGAGATATATTAGCAATGATTGTAAATCCAACCATGTTGGACAATCCAACATTTGCAAAAGATTTAAAAATGCGTGCAAAGGAATTTTTAGATAATTGCGAAGGAAAAACGATAGGTGCATATACGGATCCATTGGGAATTAAAATAGTGCGAAAAAAAGTGGCTGAATATATTACTAAAAGAGATGGATATACTGCAAATGAAGAAGATATATATTTGTCCTCTGGTGGTACAGATGCTATTCAGAAATTAGTTAGATTATTTGATAGGACTGTAGATGGTAAAAGGCCTGCGATATTAACTGCCATTCCTTCTTTTCCTTTATACACGGCTCTCATCGAAGAATATGGTTTCGGTTTCATACCTTACTATTTAGATGAAGAAAAAAATTGGAGTTTGAATATAAATGAAATGGAAGAAGCTATTAAGATAGGCAAAGAAAAATATAATCCTAGAATATTAGTTGTAGTTAATCCGGGAAATCCTACAGGGCAAGTATTACCTCCTGAGAATATTCAAGAAATTATAAAATTTGCTCATCGTCACAAATTATTTATTTTTGCTGATGAGGTTTATCAAAATAATATTTGGTCAAATTATCGAAAATTTGTTTCCATTAAAGGAGTTATGATGAAAATGGGGACACCTTACGATAGTATGGAGCTAGCAAGCTTTTTTTCAATTTCTAAAGATTTCTACAATGAATGTGGTCTACGAGGTGGTTATACAGAGCTTGTAAATTTAGATAAAGATGTTAAACTGCAATACGAAAAAGCTGTTAGGAGCAGTATAAGTACTTCCATAATGGGACAAGCTGCAATTTATGTTTTCTGCAACCCTCCAAATAGAGACGAACCCAGTTACAGTAAATTTATGGAAGAAAAGAATGCTATTAAGAGTTCGCTTAAGCAACGAGCAAAAGATTTAGAAAATATTTTGAATGAATTGGAAGGATTTAAATGTAATCCTGTGCAAGGAGCTTTATATGCATTTCCATCTTTAAACTTTCCCGAAAAGCTAATTAATGAGGCAGCGGCAGCTAAATTACCAGCTGATGAATTTTATGCACTTAATCTATTAGAAAATACAGGAATTTATGTGCTGCCAGGTTCTGCATTTGGTCAAAAACCTGGAACGTACCATATAAGAACTACAATACTGCCACAACCTAAAGAATTAAAGGCTATGATTACAAGGTTAGGAGAGTATCATAATAATTTTATCCGAAAATTTATGTAAAATTTTTGTAAAAATGGATTATGTGTAACTTAAATGTTTTAATATTAAATTCTTAGTCTTCCAAGTCCATTTATTCTTAAACGATTTTATTCTACTATTTTAATTTAAATGAATTAGGACTTTCCAAATAATGAACAATATTGATAAATTGTTACATATGGTAATTTATTAATAAAAGCATTAACAGAATTAATTATTAAAATTATTAAATTAACTAAGACATTAACTGTATTTTTGTATAAACTTGATATGATTTTGTTTAAATAATTCTAGCACATGTTTAAGTAAATCAGGCTGAGCAAGTATAGTACTTCTAAAATGATATGAATTTTCCTTTTGTCCAAAACCTGAACCTGGAACCAAACAAATTCCAGTATTGTACAATACATCAGTAGTATAAAATTCGTCTGGTTCCATTTCAGCTAATTTAGCTGCCTCTAGAACCTTCCCATTAAGTGTAACTGTTGGGAAGCAGAAAATGGAACCATCCAACTTACTGCATTTAATTCCATCCAATTCATTAAACTTTTCCACTATCAATTTAGCTCTGATTCTTAAAGACTCCATAATATCAGTTTTTTCTTTAACGAACATGGGATAACTGGGCTCATTTTCTGTAGGTGGCTTGCATAAACAGTATAATGCTGCTTGACCAACAGTACTTGAACAAATATGAACAGCTAGTAATTTAGTATAAAATGAAATTACCGCATCATCAACGTTGATAAACTCTACGTATCCAGCGCGCAAACCACATTCACAAAAGATTCCTTTTGATATGCTGTTGAAGCTGGCACATTCAACATCACAATATGGCGATTCCATTTCAGATATAACTTTTTTGAAGGATATAAATGGTTTTCTGCCCCAAATAAGGTCCTGATAAACTTCATCAGCAAAAATAAACAACTTATTATCACTTGCAAATTTCACTATTTCTTTAATATTGTCTTTCTTGAGTACATTACCAGTGGGGTTTCCTGGATTAATAACTACTAAAACACGTGGATGGTATTGTTCTTTGCCTTCATCCAAAGCTCTCTGAAGCTCTTCTATATTTAATGCCCAATTATCCCTTTCATGTAAATAATAAGGAATTTTTCCCATTCCAAATTTTGTTACATTTGCTGAGTACAAAGGATACTGAGGTATAGAGACCATAACACCAGCTCGTTTCCCATTAATTTTCTTTCCAAATAACTTCAGAACATTCTCAATGCCTTGAGTAGCCCCCGCTTGAATGAAAATATTATTGTAGTCGGCAGGTACTCCATCGCGATTTTCAATGTATTTGGCTATTTGCTTTCGAACTAGATCTAATCCAGGAGAATCTGTATATGACCCTGCAGAATGCCCTCGACATTCACTTAAAAATTCCAATGCACGTTCTTTAACGTCACTATTGAATGAAAAAATTTTGTCATTCATCATTACCGGGTTTACAATTAAAGCTAAAACCTCTCGGACAAATGTCACTGGTTTTTGTCCC
Organism: Coproporus ventriculus; assembly: GCA_027574865.2. NCBI lineage: Eukaryota > Metazoa > Arthropoda > Insecta > Coleoptera > Staphylinidae > Coproporus > Coproporus ventriculus. The sequence continues at coordinate 153,260 of JAODAH020021227.1, read as the reverse complement.
ATATTTTGAGCATCTCCAACGTGTAATCCAATTATTTGGTTAAATGGCTTCTTTTCACCCATTCTCAATGCTCTTTCCAATTTTAAAGCACGATCTAACATTCTGCCTGCCACTGCATATTGCATAGTTACTATTTTTTGATTCATGTTTTCTCTTGTAAGAGTTTTTTGGTTAAAATAACGCCTTCTTTGAAACCGCTCACGCATTGATCCAACATTTTGCAGTTTCGTATAAAATAATTTTATTTCAAATACCGACATTTTAAGGCGATTTTACCTTCACAAATTTCTCCAAATCTTGCAAAAATAAGCTGGTTTTTACAAAAATTTTGGCAGATTTTGGACATTAGCGCGTTAATATAGTGACAAGATAATTACATCATACAGATACAAATAGTGATGTGAAATTTGAAGTTTGGGATATCACAATAACAACTCAAAACAAATGAAAATAACAAATTACTCTTGCTTTATTTATCGGGCTGTCAAATTTCTAACCAGTGGAAATAATTTTGTGCAGTTTAAAAACGTTGAAAATATATTGTTGGTTTTCCGATGTAAAAATTACATTAAACTACATTAATTTAAAATTATTAGGTAAATTTAACAACCACTCTAAACTAAAATCCGATATCTTCGGGCAATGATATAAATCTGCAGCTTTTATTATAACAACCTATTACCTGCTTGATTGCTCAATTAGGTTTAAACTAAACAACATACAAGATTAATCGCAATTGTTCTACACGGATTAATACCAATAACATCCACCCTCCATTTTAATTGCTGCCCTCAATTTTATATGTTATTTGCACAATACATTCCAATTAGGGCATTCACTGATTAAATAATATTTTCGTATTCTTTTATGTTTCATATTTTTTGTAATCAATTTGGTTGAGATTATCTACTGAACCGTATATAATCAAATAGGTTCTTGGGCAACAATCCATCATTCTATTCTTAATCAAGCTGTTATTTGATAACATATAATTTGTGGTAATAATTACGTAAGCTTCGCAAGTTTTATTTTTTATTTTTAGGGAGCAACAAACAAGGAAATGAAGACGTTTACATTTTCTTTATTTTTTATTTTTTTCGTCTATTTGTCGTTTTAATTTTCAATTATAATTTGTCGCTTCTTAATCTATATTCAATAATAGATATCGATCTATGGTTTCAAAGCATAATTGATGGATTTAAAGTGGCAATTCCGCAAATTACTTATGTATACAGTTTAATATTTAGTCATGAAACCAAACGTAACCAATTTCGATGCTCATAGAAACAAATTACCTATATATGTTCTTCTGGGCATACATTTAGTGAAAGATTTATAATTATCTAATTATTAAAAACATTTTAGCATTGTAATATAATTATGAACTGTTTTACACACAAAAAGATTGATCCAACCAAAGAAACGTTATACGAAAACATTAATTGTAATTAAAATAATTTCTTTTGAAAGTATACCGGGCCTGTGGTGAATGAAAGGGGTGACGTCCGAGACTCCGCATTAATTAAATTACGAGTTTCTTCGGTTCCAGTCAAAGTTTGGCTCCAATTAACAACGGAAATTTGAATAAAATCATTCGCAACAGATTCCACACGAAAAGAAATTTAATTTAAAATGGCAACACAATGGCCGAAAAAAGAATCTGGGTAAACAATCGTGCCGGGATTTTTTTATATTGTTTTTAAATGCAGTATCCGGGACCACTCTTCAGTGTCAAATTCAACATGATATTTCACTTAGGCCGTTTTCTGTTAAGTTTTCCTGTTTTTATTCTCTCAACCACGTCACGGTAGACTTGCCCTACAGTTCGTTGCGACGCCAAAAATAGATTAGATTAATAGGTTGCCACTATATTATCATAAAAATGCACTTCGTTTCTCTTATATATGCTGTTGGATTTCAACAGATTTATCTGAGCTTTTCTCGATGATCTCTAACGATTTCTCATAATCCACATTCCAAGATCCTTTACATAATGTTACAATTTTTTCAACAATAACTTTATTTGAAAATGTTTGCATAATGATTTTTCCTAATAATTAAAGTGCGTTTAAAACAAGAAATAATTAAATAAATGTTACGCATATTAACTAATATTCTTCCATTTATCAAATTTTTAAAATACATGAATATGTTCCATTTTTTATTTTTGTAAGATTGTTGATAATTTGATATTAATTGAAATATATATGAATGCATAATTAATTATGTAGGCATATCAAAGAGAAAAAAAAAATAAATCTAGAAGCACGCAAGGAAATGATGTATTCCTATTTTCTTTGAAATTCCGAGAAAGTAATATTTTGCTTGTTAGGTGACAATAAAAGCATACAATGTCCTAATTGTAATTCAATTGATAATAAAATCCATCCACCTTTTTATTTTCAGCCAACATTCCAAAATCCGCCATAATAATATTGGCGCGTTATTTCTTGCGCGCCCTAGCAATATACAAGGAAGGATCTGAGAAATATATATATTTTTTATTGGATTGAACATACATTGAATGCCTACTAAACGAAATCTCAAGAGATTTAACAAAGACTTTCGATGGAATCTCGGCTCGTATTTTTACAAGTGTCCTGATAATTCCTTGCTGCAATCTCCAAGGAATTATAGACCCTTGAACCTCACACAACTGAAAAATCTCCAGCCAAATTGCAATCGGTGAAATCAGTTTAGAAATCAGTTAGTGAAAATTAATTTGTTGGATGCGAAGTAATTGGATTTCAAGAAAAATTCTTCAGCAGTATTGTGTTCATGTTTAAGATGCAAAGGATTCAATATGCAGTGTAATAACACTACATGCATTGTGCTTGCTCGGGTTAAATGGAATATAACAGGTACTATGCGGTATATTCTGGAACGTGACTTACAACTACATTGTATTTACCAGTTATTGTATTATAAGTAACGAGTTGCGAGGATACTCTAATGAATTCATAGTAGATGAAAGATATCCATAAAATTTAAAGCTGAGGTATAAAATAACTAACAGGAATAAAGGGGAAGTACGAGTAGATAACTAAATTTGAATTACCTGAAATATATAGCGAATGTCATGAAGGACAGATTAATAATCAACAGAAAGTAAAATATATGGTCGGGAAAAACAATTATAGGGAACTATATCTAACAAGTTTTCGAATTAATTACAATAATAGTAATAACGTTCGACGCGAAGATTCTATACTGCCATAAACATTTTCAATAACAACTACTTTGATAAATTAGAAATAAAGTCAAATATTTCTGAAATATGTATATATTTTTGAAATATCTGGTTATGACAAGTAGAAAACAATTTAATTTAATTTTTATTGGATTCTACTTGGAGATTTATATAAAGATTTTAATAACAAGTTCAAGTTTGACAAAATTTTATTATGATAGACTATCCATTTCTAATTTAAATTGAATTTAATCATATTAGCGCCACCTATTATCGTTTTCGCACATTATTCTCGTAGACAAATAATACTACATTATTTTACTGTGAAACAATGATCTACTTCTACAGACCGGGTTCAGTAAAATAATATCAACATTGTTTATCTCTTAAAGAAAAAATAAATTTATTTAAAAACATAATTTAGTAGACATGAATTACTTATTTGAACCGATTAATATGAAAAGATTACATTTTGAAACAAAATTATGCTCTGATCGCGCTTTATTAAATTTAAAACAAAACTGTTTAAAGTTCAAAGTTAAAGTGTTGCGAAATGAAAATACAAAGCAGGTTGAATAATAGAGTGCCAAAATAATGTTCCGAAAACTCGAAGGAAATGCGCGAGTTAATAAAAACCGTCGCGACTTTAGTTGGAGAAAGTTACCTCTTCCATCCTTATAATACCCCCACCCACTCCAACCGCAAAACTGATGTATAGACAAAGTTTAATCCCGCGAAGAATACACCCTCAGCTTAACAAGCCCTCAGTATGAATACAACTAATTTCCCTCCAATGTTGTGCAGGGTTCGATGCGGAATATGTACTGTGTATTAATTACTAAGTATCCTAAATATGCCGAGCGTAACTACTAACTAAGTAGTTATTACTGCGAACTTATTAGCGATACTTGTTATGCAAACGGATAGCAACTTGCTACACACTGCGAAAGACACTTCCAAGGGAGTTGGGTGGATGTCAGTGGGTTCCTGACATTCATTTCTGCTGTTATGCGAAGGTTTGGGAACCGTGAACTGAACACTTGAAAACTATAATAATTTAATATAATTCTCCTGGATATTACCAACTTTAAAATATAATGGTACTGCACCTCATTGTGTCGGAAATCCCATATTTTACAGCTTATAAGGTCGAATTGGCTTAAAAAAGACCCGTACCATTGCAATTTTATTTAATTCAGCACCGAACTCAATTCCGCAATGCACATATTTAATGTCGTTATGGTTTATATAATTACAGCTTGGCCGTTATGTTGATTTACGACAATTAAACAATAATCATTTACATTTATGTTTGCGTGTTGTAAATTATGATCTTAATTAATGTTGAGGTTTACAGTTTTTGTATTATTGATTAATTTCACAAAATTTAATGAGGCCAACTACAATGTAATAGAATATCCAGGGATTTTTTGAAAAGTCAAATTCGAATTTTAATATAGCAGTACAATTACATATTTGATAGCTCACTGGAATTTCATTATAAATAGACGAGAGTTAATAAAAATTCAGCACTAATGAACATTGCAATACAATTTTTATTAATATTGAATTTTAATATTAAAAACTGATATTAAATGAAATATTTTATTAAATGTATTACCTAAATAAAATAAAATTAAATGCAAACTGTATTTGTTCACAGAAACTTTCAAGCATTTTTGGAATATTAAAAATTTATGAGTGAAATTAGCTGGAAATATTTAAAAAAAAATAAGTTGGATATATTAAGGTTTCTTTGTGAATAATTTAAAATCTGCTATTACAAAACAATTAACTGTCCCGTCAAGAGAATCGGATTCTAATTCAATCAATTTAATTTTGTCTTTTGAGATATTTGAGGAAGATAAACTCCAAGAAAATAAAAAAATATTTGTTTCGAAAATTTATAAGAAACGTATAATTTTATTAATAAAAATAAAACAATATCTAATTTTTTGTTTCAAATACAATAATGTTCGTTAATGACTCGTTCGTATAGAAAAAAAATTTCATTTTAGTTAAGAATTGTGTTTCTATTAATAAACTACTTAGAACCAAATCATTTCTACATTAATTAAATCATCATTTTTTTTCTTAGGATATATAAAATAAATAAATACTAACCTGTTAAACTCATTTATTTTAGTGATTGAATTGATTACTTCTCTTTTATTAAACTAAATATAGAAATGAAATAAAATGAATATATTGTTTTAATCAAAATTATTTTGTATTTAATAATTGCTATAAATGCCTGATTATTATTATTATTTTCATTGTGACATACGAATTAATTTTAATTAAATGTACGTGTTCAAAATAAGCAACAATAATCATACATAATATATTCATTTATGCATATGAAATAAATTATACCTATAATTTTTTTTTAAAATTAATACACTCTATTAATTTAAAAAAATTCAAATACAGATAAAAAATCTAGAACTGTAGAGATTTAAACTCACTGCTCTTAATATTGCTTGTACATCAGATTTTATTTCTGTAATTAATATTTTAAGATTGTGATGTTTCATTTACATTTTTTGTCCTGATATTGAGAAATAACTCTAAATGATTCTGTAATTTTAATTAATTAGTGTCATAGTTAAATAATAAAATAATTAATAGTAAAAGCCATTACATTAATACATGGTAGAGGTGCTGAAATGAAAATTTCACTGATACCCAACCCTTCCTTAAAATTATGCCTTCAATGAATAATTAATGTAATTAAATTAATGTTGCAATCTGAGATAAAACTTTATCCTACGTTTTAGTAAAACCCTGTTAACCTCTTCTGTACCCCAACCCCTTCTCATCCACCACTTGGATGCAGCTGTAATTTGTGTATTATGAATAGGAAAATAGAATATAGAGAGTAATGAACTGCTTTTAATTAATACAATCTAAAATCCCGTTATTCTTGTTATTTTTGTTTGTCTTTCGGGGATGGCGAACAATAAAACGAGTGCCGCGCGCAATTCCGCTTGAATTTTAAATTAGTACAGCAAATTGTAATGCACCGAACCGAAGCTTTACTTACGTACAAGTATAAGTAATTTAAATGCCAATTCATAAAGTAAACCCACCTACTTTGAAAATCCCTTCTTGAAAACTTTAATTTCTTCAATTTAATTACATCGATAGTACACAAATACCAATGAAGTGTTCTTGAATTTTGTATAAAAAGAAAATTGACGCAGAAAAATTTCAGCAATTATTGTAATTATTATTTTAACGGAGTTTAGTGGATTGAAAATTCAATAATAATTGGGGGTGGCAGCTTGCATAAGAAATAGACTAATGAAGCTAATAACGTACACTCTAATAACGACATGTAAATTTTCTTCATAGTAATACATTAAACTTCCTTGAATATATTATATTCGACGAATTGTGAGAAATTTTCCTTATTCATTCGTCGAATGAAAAGCGCATGTTGATTTGCTTTATTTTCGTACCCATTAAAGTAATTACAATCACATTTTTTTGTTACATTTACTTTTAGTCATCAACAAGACAAAATAGAGGCACAATTGTAGAAAAGAAACCTATTTTTTTTACTTTCGTTTTGTTCTCAATTAATAAATCAGTTGAAATATTTTTGCATCTTTGAAGGTCAAAATAAACAAAAAACACGTTTTTGCTGTCTTGACCGTTAGGAAACAACTCGTAGAGCTGAAATTATGGAAATCGTCATATTTTGTAACCCTTAAAACGTCTACGAAATTTGGGCTTGATCGGTGATGGTAGAATACCAACTTCATATTGTTTGGCGTGGAATAATCCTTTTTTGTCTTGTAAAATTTGCTTTCTTGAAATAAATCAATAGCCTTCAAAAATTTCCGTAGATAATTTATCAATGCAACTCTTTCACCTTTTACTAAAAACCCAACGAAGGCTTACATTTTTTATTCGAATTGTGGAACGGAATAAGTCCACTGACAGTTTGTAACTAAAGATGATTGATGCGAAAACAAGGGGATAAAGTCGGATAATTCTATAATATCCGCTAAAAAGTTGACGTTAGGAAATAATTATCCCATTTCCAGTTACACAATAAATACAAATTACATAATCCGGATATGTGACGAATACATTTACTCGTTGGCGCGTCCGACATTTGTAAGTATTAAAATATAAATTAATGTTCACGCCAGTGTAGCAGTTTAATTTACGAGTTGTAGAAAAATCGATTTTAGTGTAAACTGACTTTAATATAGAATCCCTGCTGTGTGCGCACGCTAATGAGTACATTTTAATGATATTTTAACATCACTGATGCAATCCCTACACACACAAAACAGAAATACATTAATCTGGAATAGATGTCATCAGAAATTCTAGGAAGGACATGATTAATAGCATATAATTAATAAAATAAATATTAAAGCTGAGCTGTTATATTTCTACTTGACATTTAAATAATAACTTTAAATTAGGGGATGTTCCGTACTTTGAAATGATAATTTAGAATAAAAAAATATGCAAATCTCTACATATTGAGTCTGAGATTCATCTTTTATCAAAAAAGGTAAATTTAATATGAATAATATACAAATGGATGTTTGCAAATTTGCAGCTTATAAAAATTTCGAATTAAGGATAAAGGCATTAGATTTATTCATTAATAACTGTATCGCATAAATATTTTTTCCGCTGACCACTTATTTATGACTTTCGTTAATGCGTAATAATCATATGAAAAACATACATTAATGAGGTCTGTTAATGATCGATTTTGCATAAACAAATGATTTTTAAAATTAAAGAAAATTGCTCTTATATGTAACTAAATATTATTTCATCTGCCTGATGAAGGCACTGTATGTTCGAAGCAATTGTAGCAGATTTCTGAATAAAATTCGATATTAAAATATTTTTGTATGAATTTATTAAATTATATTATTATGGAATATCGACATGTATCGGCCGACTCAATTCAAACTCACTTCTTTCAATTTGACATTAGAGAATAACAATAATCTCTTGATTTTTAATTCCTATTTTAGGATAAGAGGAAGAAGACGTTTTACTTCCAGTTACTATAGTTCAAGTTACTTCCCTTTTTAAATGTAGAATTTATATATTGTCACTGTAAACAGTCATTAAGTGTATCTCATAGCTTTTTAGTTATTATAGTAGGAAAATATTTAATGAATGGATAAAACTCCAGAAACTTGGCTTCTTTTCCGGAATTTCAAAATCATTAAAATTTCAGCACCTTCTTTGAGTATCTCTTTATAGTTTGCCATCTACATTTGTATTTTATAAATATTAAAATAAGAATTTTAAAATAAGTTCTGGCGTTAATGAATGCACGGCATATGACATGATATAATAATAAAATTTAAGATGAAGCATGGACCTAATATTTTTATAACTTTTAACTGTTATCTTTTAATTACGCGGAAAGTTTTCTTGTGATACAAAATTTTAGGGAGGTCGGATTTCATTACCTAATTAATAAAAGAGCGACGCAATCACTTAGATCCTAAAAGTATTTATATAACAAACTGAAAGACATGCAAATAAGTTAAGGAACATAATTTATTCAGTGTGTATATACAGAGCCAGAAAACTTGCATTTGCTTTTACTTCAGATATAATTAAATAAGTTTAACTCTGGACTAATTGTGCAGCACAAAGGCGAACCTTCATAGCACCACCTTCATTTCACATTAAATCATTTAGTCCGATGCTCTTGGAACTACTTAATAAAATGTTTTTATTACTTTCAAAGAGATTTTATAGTTTTACTACTACTGCTCCCGTTTTAAACATTTTAGAATTTATCTTCAAAATTAAAATTTCAAAAATAGTTTTTCTTTGCACTAAGAAAATGCTAATAGTAATAACGAGAATAAAAATTTCCTTTGAATATTCAAAACTATTTTAATTAAATTGCAACAGTTTTTTTTTGCCATTAGAAGCTTTATGGAATATATTCAGTAATTTTAATTTAATTTATATTTTTTTAATATTTTTTGTGCAAATTTTTTAATTAATTTTTGTGCGTAATTTACATTTACCATATGCGTAATTTAAATGTCATGGAGAATTAATTACGTATAATATAAATACATTTATAATTACATAATTATCAGTACAAATATCAATATTAGGTTATATGGCCGATACACTCCGATTAATAATTTTCATCTATTTAGAACTTGAAGGGGCCTGAAATTGTGCTTCTGGTCATGACCTATCTTCAAAAAAAAAGCAGCATGTACAGTGGTCTAGTGTTAAAAGGTTATTTATTGCAAACGTATATTCTGATTTCATCAAAAGTTGCGAGATAAATTTAGAAAAGCTAGTTCAAGTGATATTATACCACAACAGGAAATGAGTGTGGAGAAAGTATGATGAAAAATATAATTCCTTTTTAAATTATTTATTTTCGTAATTTTATAGTTTTTTTCTGTGTAATAAGGAGAACATCATCAACTTCAAACCTGTAAATTTTACTTAATTAGTGGAAAATAAAATATATCTGACTATTAAATAAGTTGATTAAGTTCAACTGTCACAAAAAATAAATGTAATTTAAATAAGTCAGTTTATAAAATAAGTGATGAGCATATTAAAACTGTTATCTTTGATTGATAGTGACATACATCGTACTAATTCCCAAGATAGATTCTGACGCACAGAGTAAATATTTTAAAGGATTATTTATTGAAGCGCTTAATTACACGGCTATAGAAGATGTCCCACGATCTACCGCGGTGTATCACGAAACGATTTCGCGGTTAATTATAATCAAATGAAGCCATTATAGCGGATTACAAATAAGAATGAACGGTGCCCGAAAGCGCCAGCGCTAACACCATCTACACTCACCCTATTCCATTGTTGTCGTAATTAAAACGGGCTCATGTTTAATGGGGACATAAAAAGGCAACTACAGGTTGAATCCCTGTCGTTCAGCCCTGGGACGGTTCGAGAAAGCTTGCAACTGTGTGATAATGGCACATTTCGGCTGGGCCGTATTAGAACGCCCCGGCCCCACTGTTGCAATTCCAACGGCATTAGTTACGATTACACTCTAAATAAACAATGCAATTCGATCTTTATTTAATTAACGTAAAGGGCTTCGCAATCTCCAGCTGTATGCGCACACCCATATTACCTTTTTGCATGCCGGGCAGGAATTGTTACTATTACAAGGCGTTTAATTAGTTTTAATGAGATCCCTAGTTGTTTTTAAACAGTGTAGGGGTCGGGGTAGCATCCAGGTTACACCATTGTGAATAGGTTGTATTAAAATTTCTAAGGGTTTATTTGAGTGTGAATAATTAAGGCCCATTATCAAACAGATTATGTAATTCAATTTAAACTTTACATCTTGCTCGACAGCAGTTTTGGTTGGTTTAGGTTCATTTGTAAAGATGAAAAGCTACGTTAAATTTTAAAGTAAAATTAGACTATTAATTTAGAGTTGTTGGAGATAATCTTTCTAATACATACAACTGGACACAAGTATTCTTTCTTACTCGCAATATTTTTTGAAAATACAACAAAAGTATTATTCAATTTAAATTTACTTCTTAATTACGTTTTTGCAATTTATATCTCGGCGAAAATTTTTATAGAGACAGGACATACCAACCGATTTTATTCGGGATTTTTAGCTTTTAAAAACTTTTCGCGCCAAATAATAATCCCCGTTTGAAGTTTTAACGGGTTAATTTTTTAAGGGAAAATTGTATATTCACTGTAGCAAACAACAAAATAGTAACAAAAAAGAAAAATTACGACTCTGATTCTTGATTTCTTTTGATTCAAAATTTGGATTTACACCAATAGCTTCAATAACAAAATGCAAATAAAAAATATGATTTTTAGAAATAATCAAAGGTAAGCCTAAATTATCAAAGTTAAACAATTCCTCCAAGTTTTAATTCAGTTAATACCTTTAAAAGTGTAATGTGAATTTGAAATGTAAATTGTCCTCAAAAAAGATTGTGAAGGTGAGTGTTTATTAGATAAAAGAGGCCATAAGTAATGAAATGTTCCCCCTCATCAAGATTAACCCGATTTAAGATCCGTCCGCATTACAAAACCGTCGCATTAAGCGGGGTTCATTTAGTTACCCCCGCTTCCATAAAAAAAAATAAAGAAAAATTTTAAATTGGGAAGTTAATTTAGAATGCACATGAACACGCTTAACATTTTTCAGATTTAAACAGGCTACTGTGTCTCCTCTAAGAGTTCTTTTCATTAACTTTCAGACGGCGTAAAAAGCTACTTCTAGATAAAACCTGGAAACTTCAACGAAGTTCTGAAGTGTGAACGTGTCGAGGGGGTACCAACTCCCCCGTTTTGTATTTACAGTCGCGTCCGGCATCTCGCCATCCTGCTTTTCACAGTGGACCACTAGGGATGGAAGGATTGCTGAAATGAGCAACGTTCCCTTACTCTAGTATTTTAAAATGCACAATTACGACGATATTCGAAGGTGTGGGCGTCTTCTTAAAGTGAATATTAATGTATTATAGCGACGTGCACAACTTTCTAAAAATTTTAAAATTTATTTCATAATTTCCCTAATTATTTTAAATGAACAGTTTGAAAATTAATTTTAGTTTATCGTCCTCCAAAAGTTATTTTAACAAATAGTTATAAAGTGTTATCTGGAAGTTGATTGGGATTTGTAGCTCCAATTACTTGTGTACCACAAGCATTATCAAAACTTTTACTAGTTTACTTCAAAGTTTCTATCCACCACTTATATGTGCCCGGACTTTCGATCAGATTTTATCGATACTTGAAATGCATACAGCGCCGATACCATCAGTCACATACATGTAACCAATTTAACTTTCAATCAATTGATTTAGCAAAAGATACAATGTTATTTATGATATAGCACAAATTAAATTGAAACTTCGACGATCTATTACTGAAGATAAAAGAAGTTTAGAACACAATTGTGCGTTTAGTTAATAAAAACAAAGTAACAACAACAATAAGGAATGTCTACCAATTTAACTTATTGTTTTTAATTTAAATTCTAAAGTTGTTTTCTGTTCAAATTGAGCACATTATCATAAAAAATGCTTATTATTTTTTGTTAGTGAAAATTAAAAATATTTTTTGCTTATAAAATTAGAGAATTGTTGTTTTTATTTAAATGCAGATGAAAATTTCACTTTAGTTTTTATTATTTCATAAAGGATTCAATGAACTGATCAAAATCAAACATTCTATATTCTTTAGTAAACTCCATTAAAATATAATTTTGACAGAACTTTCTATGAACCAAATAGAAATAAAAAATTTATGAATAATCACACATAAATAGCGCGTACCCTTCATATGTATAAAAGCAAGTTATTTCGAATAAATTAAAATTTATGAACGAAATAACTTTTCGTGTGGAGTAAAGCACACCACTTTAAGTTTAAAACAAATTAATTACAGTCTCAAATAGCAAGCGGTGCAAAAGTGTTTATCTCTTCGTATTGAAGATGCGAAAACAGTACATAATTTTCAAAGCGAAAATACAATATTACATCACATGAGTAATAATATTATGTTGAGTGGAAAGGTCTTTAGGTTTTACCGAACGTATGGAAGAATTATAATATTTTTTGTAAGTGATTAAAATCCTAAAAAATGTATTACTTTTACGTACATAGCACTAACGTCATTCAGTATTTGCGTGGCATTACTTAAAATATGGTAATATATAGTCAATTAAAATTGAAAAAGCATTGCAGACAAAATTTTCTTTTTTTATATAAAAATGCTTTTTATATTGTTATAAAAAATCGAAAGCACTTTCAGCAAGAATTTTAAAGATTGTATTTTAATTCTTTACGATTATAAATATATGCTTTTTACATTAATTCCAGTAAAACATTAGCATTTATTAAATTTGCTGATTTTCACTTATTTTCAAAGAAAAAAAATTAAATTTGATTTCTAAACATTGTCGGAACCATATATATGTTTCGATTTTACTTTTTATTGATTTATAATGCTTATAACTCGTAGAATATATATGAAATAATGATAAATAAAATAGAATGAAGGGTAAAGAAATTATTTTTATAAAATTGTTCTTAATTAAAGCAATACTATAGAATTAAATTTTTATAGTTTATTCTAATTTTTTTTTTGCAATGACTTGAAAATATTTTCAGTGATGTTATAAACTTGAAACTACCCATAAATTTTTTGCCTGTGATAATACACATTGACCTTTGAATGCAATGAATTTTCTGTGTAGTGGTTTTTACGCGCGTTAAACTTTATATGCACACAAAAATGCAATGTTGATCCAGAAACCAACTTATTTTTAAGATATTTGATTAATGAACTCAAATAAAAAAGTTATTTCATTGTAAAGTATTAAGTTAAATTAAAAAAATGAGAATTACTTGATAAATCAATCATTATGAAAGGAAAAATGGAAAATGAAATTAGCGGAACTTAAAGAATAAGGGTTTTTTAGGAATTCAAGATATGTGACGGCATATTGCAAGTTTTACAATGACATAAAACGAAAACCTGCTAAAGCTCCGGCTAGGGGGATTAAGAAAGCTCAGCATAGCACTAAACCACACACATACATATCTAGTTTATAAAGCGAGCAAGTGCGCATTTGCTACACGATTTTCGACGTAATATTCTCATTAATTGTGGATTCAATTGGGAATAAATGCACCACGCCTTTCTTTATTTCCTCATCGAAAAAAGAGAAACATCAACAGTAATAACCCTCAAAGAGCGATGCTTATCCCCTTTTTTCCGTCTAACTGCAAAAAATACTGCTCCCATAATTTGCATTGAGATCATTATTAACTCAGCACCCTTTTTTTTTGTTCGAATTCTAGCGGTGTCAACAATTCAATAACGATAAGCAAACATCCCCAATTAATAATTTGAGCGTTGCAGATGGATAGCTGCGGTCATCGAATTAAGTTCAGTCGAACTGAATGTGACGTGATTTGTGCATGGAGAGGGTTGGTTTGGAACACGGAATGGAAAAGCGGCAGGGAAGAGTTTGCAATAAATGTAGTTTTAAATGTATCCCGCCCATGCTCTGACCTGGGTTGGTCCAACAATAAAACCTTGGCTATAATGGATGGAGCACACTGTACCCATACACACACACACACAAACGTATAAAGCAAGTATTTCACTCCGGTTTTGTTGGCCCTTTTCCTTTCAAACTATTCTCTAGTAAAAAAGGACATTTCAATTGTACCTTGCTAGGAGATAACATTTCCACTTTCAATGTCTAAATTTTGAATTGAATCGATTTGTTAATGGACAAAATTTACAATTTGTGGCAATTAATGACGGAAAGAAAAAATAATCAAAAAGTACGATAATTTAAAATATAAAAATTGAATTGGTATTGCTCAATGGTGTTGGTTAAATTAACTTAGTCAAGGTTCTTAAATTTCACAGATTTATTATATCAATCAATACTATAAAAATTTGTTAGAATCGGAAGTAACTTATAATAATATTAAATAAATTAAATTGTTCAATGCGATTCTATCCAATGCACAATTGACGGCGCTTTATCATTAACTGCCTTACACATTCTGAAATTATTAAATAGCAAGAAAAAGATTCTACATATTTGTTTGTCAAATATTGTTAAAATAAAGATTACTTTTATTGACATCAATGTATCAATCTCAGTTTGTTTAATTTTTGATTTGTTATGTTTATTTATGTATCATTTTGTTAATAAGGAAGATGAAGATTTATTTAACTAACTAAGACCTTTCCAAATTAAAAATTTGTAAAAAAAAAACTCCCTAATAATAACTTATGTGAAAATGTATGTTTTATTTTTTCTTTAAAGATAATTTAACTCTTAATGCTTTAATGAAATTAAGCCAGCTTTATTCAATGTCTAGGTAATACTAAAAGACCATAATTCTTTATGTATCTATCCATCCTAAAAGGAGATTCAATGAATATTTGACTGGCGAAATCTATCAGGAATAATTTGAGTGAAAGAGCGCACGTTTAAGGGGAGAAAATACGGAAAACGCTGGGAAAGAAATCAGTTTTTTCCATTATACTTATCGTTCCGTATTAACAACTTAATTTCACTTTTCCCCAAGCATGGAAAAGCGAACCTGCGAACAAGCGCACACTCTTAATGCATGCACTGTTAGCGGTTGATTTTCGATCCTGTTTCCATCAAATCGGTAAAGGACAAAAACGTATGGAAGTGGAAATTAATTCAAAGTTTTAAAGTTTTTGAAAAAAAAACTTTAAAAATTTGCATTTGAAGGGTTTAATAAGGCTTTAATTTTCTAGGGAAATCGGTTGAATTGAATATAAATTAGAAAAGAGTAATTCAAATGTAGTAAATTAAAAAAAAAAATCATATATTTAAGTAGTAACTTAGAGACAAAATTAATTTCTTAGAAAAATTATTATTTACTTATATAAACAGGAAGAGTGATTAGTAAATTGTGATGATTATGATGTGATTCCAAATAGGAAGTAAGTATAGAGTTTCGAAAAACTATTTTAAATTAATGCAAATATATTGTTAATAATATATAATTAAAATATTTTGTTAAATCTTAATAAAATTTATAATTATATTGTGAATCGTGTTGCAGTAATCGGTTAGAATAATTGTTACTGAAGTTTTTATTTTACACATATAATGTTTATTGTAAGAATATCACATTTATCAATGCTTTTTCTAACCGAAATGAACATAAAAAAGAGGATGCGAAAACAGATTATTGGTAGATTGTGCTTGGACTTCCAATTCGCTTAGTCGGTCTCTGGAATTATACGCACGTAAACAACGTCTCTAGCAATTATAGATATAGTTGTAAAAATGGAGATGAATAACAGCGCAGTGCGGGGTGCATTACACTGCGGCTATATTTGTAGGATATCTGCGCGGAACGCCGCGCCGCCCCCCAAAAAACCTCCCCAACATTTCGCCCCTCATTCCGAGCTAAACTGTATTGTTGTGCGGCCCTATTTCAACTGCACTTGGCAATTGTAATATATAAAAGTAAAAGGAAGACCCTGGGGGCTGTTTTAAATTCTGTTTATTGCGGTACTATAATTTTATTACTCACTTCTTTATGCATCCGGAAAAAAGTGAGCGCCTATAGAATATCACAATTTTTTTAGATCCCTCCGATTTAAGCCGCAGCGCGATAATAAATTAAATTCCGAAACATGTGTGAACACAAAAGATTTCATTGAAATATAAATAACTTTTAATTATTAAATAACATATTACATTACTTATGCAATTTTAACGATTCATAGCAATCCATTCAAAAATATTATTTAGTAATCCATCTCTTTTATATACAAATTTTAATTATATTATCGATATTACACATTAATTCACTGTATGCCCATTTTTATGAATCTTATGATTGTCAGGTGCACGTAAGTTCCCCTTTAGATGGAAAGGTGGAGTTTAAAAGTATACCACCACTGTTTCCTGCTGGGTCGTAGAAGCTTACTAACGAGCTAAGTGCTGAGGAGTGCTGGCACACAGGAATCTCCTCTAATATTGTAGATTTTCTATCTTTCTTCTCTTTTTATTGTTTTACTTTTTTACCGATTACATCACTTGGGAAATGTTTAATCACATTGGAATTAGTTTTAATAAAAAAAAGTATGCAATAGTAAGTGCAACATTCTAATTCTACCTTAAAATGTTCTTTAATAGATTCGAATTATACACAAACTAATTTTAGCTTGATTTTTCACTCTTAAAATTTTAAATTTAATAAAAGGATAAAAGACACACAAAACACTCTTACTATAAATGCTATACATTGAATTGTTAAAATTAATAGCCATTCTTAGAAAGGCAAATAACAAGTTTGTAAAGTGAGATGATACAGGTTAATATATCACTTATACATACGAATTTAAAACACCTAAACTTACCCGTTTAGAGATAAAAAATAATTCAAGAACAGAAATCAATTCATAATTTAAATTTTTATTAATTATTACCTCTATTAATATTATTTATCAGGCTTTCCTTTTGTGTATAATATGTTTTCTCTAGTATTATGATAATGTCGCAATTTGTTAAATTTTCTTAAATCTAACGCAAGTCTTATTAGTTTCTCTGCCGGCACGAGGTCATAAATCTAATCTTATGTAGTCGTAGAAATTATGCTGATGAAAGTAGTTTCATGAAATCCCAGAAGAAAATAAGTTCACACCAGAATATAATAAATCTGTGAGTGGAATTGCAGTGGCATATAAAATTATCACTCCTCATTGTCGTCTCCAGGATTTGCCACATGCAATAAAGATAATGCCACACGTACAACTTCGCATTTCACGTATTAACTACACGGTTCATGCTTTATCAAACTCATGCAACATTATAAAGGAAATAAACTTTAATCCTTCTACAAAGTCAATTAATTTATATCGATTTAATTAATACATATCCTCTACTTTTATGAAAAAGAAGCCGCTGCGAATATAAATCTAGACGTATGCGGCCTTTTTCAGTTTCAAACTATCAATCAATTTCCTTTTTCTGAGCGAGTTTGAATCCAACCCAAGCCCATTCTAATAAATGTCAAATGCATGCAAGATCCTTCACTTTACTTTGTGTGTATTATAACACTTCTAAAAGACCGGAAAAAAAGTCTAGACTATTTAAGGGGGATATTGAATAAAATTTTCCATGAATTGTTCCCCAGCTTCCTTTTTATCCAGAAAAGGGGAAAAGGTCTAGTAATTGTCAACCTTTTGTCCTTTTGACACTTTACTCAGCGTAGTAGTAAATAAAACCACCCACCGCCCTCTCCTTCAGGTAACCGTACCAAACCCAAAGCGTTCCCGGTGTTTTGCTTGTAGACACAATCCCAACAATCTGATTTACAAAGCGAGAAAACCGCAAATAGATTATAGGTTCGGAAGCATTAAGTAAGGACACCGGGGGATGCCGGAAATAAGAAGAAGCTCGATTGACAGGCCAGAGGTTAATAGGAGAGGGTCGAAGCCGGTCAGTCGAGGACAAATGAGACGGCTGACACGGCCATTGCACGTCTATGTTCAGAATTCGACATGTTCGGGTGTAAACTCGCCCAAGGGGTGATTTGTTGATTCGGGAATCACAAAATCTGCCCGGGACCGTTCTTTCATTCCAACATATCGTTTCGATTCGAACTAATTGCCACACGCTGATAAACGTCCTTTTTTTATTAATTCAATACTCACCCCTTAATGCATTTCGGTAATTTATTAATTGCGACTTACCTAAAACAAAATATATATAAATAAATAAGTATTCTTATTATGGAATGGGAGAGATAGTCTCAGAACTTCAAAGTTAGTTAAAATTTTCTTATTGAACTAAAACAGTTCATTTTATTTTTTCCTTATATGTAAAAGAAAAACGACACTGAAGTAGAAAGAACTCAATTTGATTGTGCATATAAGCTACCTCGGTATTTTCGAGATAAATTTAATGGTAATAACAAAAGTTTTTAATTTCAAGGAAAACTAAATTTTCAATTATTTATTTAGTTAATATCTGCAAGTTGAAAAAAAATTTAATGGGCTTTATAACTTCTTTAATTTGATAGCCGTCCAAAAAGTTAAAAATATTCATTAGGTATTTTTTAAATAAAATTCAGTATTTTGTTTAGTTTTTTAATGGACTTTTAAACAGTTTGTGTTAATTTATACTTTTATTGAGGCAATTCATAGTTGATTATGGGTTCATTAAAAAGGGAATTAGTTTTCTGAAATGAGGAAAAATGCTCAAAACTTTTAACCTTAATTAAAAATCTATGCATGCCACTGCATTTTATTTAAAATGTACTTGACTTCTCAACATCCAACAAAGCAAATAAATTATACGTATAATTGAATTATTGAAATTTCCAAAAATTGCGATTTCCATAAAATTAAAAAGTGTCAATGTTTATGCCGAAATTGAACCACTTTGCACACATTATATAAATATATAGAAATAAAGGAAAGTTAATATTGCAAAAAAAGCGAAAGCCTGGAAATACTTTATTTTGCAAATTTTAATCCAATCAAGACACAAATTACGAATGAAAAATTACCCAAAATCGCATTCACAAAAAAATTGTCCATAGATCACTGAACTTACGAAGTCATAATACATTTCTATAAAAAAAAATGGTGATTATGGTTTAGATCTGCATAAAGTAGGACAGAATTTGACAGAATAGTTATTGAAGCCACATAAATGCTTATGATGTAACAACTAATGAATGAAACGTTATTGATAATGTCATGCTAATTAATTTCGTATTTACTTAATTTACTTGACTCAAAATTTAACTTAACCAAATATTGTATTAAATCATAAATCTGGTGTTAATGTATTTTTTACATCTAGATATTCAAATGAATTATTACATAAAATTTTATTTAAAAATTATTGTTTATCAAAAGTTAAGTTAACTGTGCGATCAAAGAAAAATTTTTTACTAACCGTTCGAAGATATGATTGTTTTGAATTTGTTTTAAATGAAAAAACAAGTTTAAACGAATCAATTTTGAATATTCAATTTCAGGACGTCAATGACCAAATGATGAAGCCTCATCATGACAGATTCTTTAAATCTTACTTTAATGTGATTAGAATGAAGTTGTGTGAGCTAAAGAGTAACATCGGAAAATTCAATTAATTTCCGCGAGTAGGTTACAAACTTTTCCGACCTAATTGCACACTACAATATGACAGGGCACACAGTTTATGCTTACATTTCAGTAAAGCAAACCCTCTCCAGCATAAAGTAAATATATTACTGCACAAATTGATGTTTGCCATCATTAAATATTTACCATTTTTGTCATTAACCAGATACCTAAAAAAAAGTTGAAATTATTATTTAAATGCTTGAGGCTATTCATGTTTCAGTTATATCTGTATCATATATGTATGGGTGGTATAAAACAGTGGGTATCCCCCTTGCTGTATTGGATGTGAAATATGAAGGTTATGTTTCGAGATATCGATTAAAACTGATCGCGCGCGCCGATATTGTTCTCAATTTGAATGGAAATTCAAGTCTCTACTGGATTATAATGCAGATAACTAAACCGGACAAAGCCATTTAGGAATAAAAAAGAGATAATTTATGGGCGGCAATATTTAAGCCTCATGGATATTTATTATTTTTCCCGACCATTTTTTCCATTAATTTTGAAAAGGAACAATTTTAAAATTAGCGCGAGCCCAATCGACCTTAAAAATGAGGGTCTGCAGGATAATCCGGAACAAATGGGCTTGAAAAGTGCGAAAATCTTAGCATAACGTAGCCAGATGTTTTGCCAAATGTACGGGAAAATTAAAATTCGGAAATAATTAAGAAAATTTAAGAAAGTATGACATTTTTATTTGTAAAGAAACAAATTTTATCAGATTTTTGATTATCAATAATTGAAACTTATTACTATATCTGAATCAAACGATAATTTCATGAAAATTGTTGCAAAATTCTTTCGATTCAATTTCTGATTATCGATTTTTTAAACATTTACTCCAGAAAATTAGGGAATGTTTATGTTAAAAGTTTTAACAGAAATAAGTAAGAAAATAATCCAAATCTCCGGTCATTACCTCACAGTTTAATAATAAATATTTCATGTACTTACTTTTACATATATTTTTCATATAATTGTGTGAAATAAGGAAATTTAATGTTTATTGTAAGGTTTAATGTATGGATAATGAAGCGAATGCATTAACTGCGGATGTGTGTAAAATGAGTTGTAAATATCATTTTCAACCGAAACACATTTTTGTGTTGATATAAGATTTTATTTATAATGAATAATATGTATATTATGATATTTTACTGGCCGCAAAATATGAGGGTTGGAAAAATTTCCGAGCTATGAGAGATGTTCCCGCCTCAGGGTCCTCCATGGTGTACATATATATAGTAAACGACTGGAAATTTTGTATGAGAAATGTAGGTAAAGTAAGATTGGTGACTTCGAATGCGGATCAAATGAGATGGAAATAAAATAAAGGGAACGCGGATGATGGGGTAGATGGACCAGAAAAAATCACATCGCTACGGAATTACAGAGGCACTGTATTTCGAAATAAGAGGAATCGGCAACGATTGCTAGATCGATAATTTATATTAAGCTTCCCCCAACTGATTGGGATTAATAAGTGATCATTATGGTAGACAGTTTTAATGTCAGTAATTTGAAAAGAAATAGAAAATTGCTAACTCTACTTCGACGATTTGACGTTTTTACTCTGCAACCCCTTCATCTTCATATACTTTCTAAACTGTACTTTATTATGTTGAATTATTTTTTATTTTCACTTTTTTTTAATTAATAGGAACAGAATAAAAAAATTCTTTAGTGACTTAAAATTTTGCAGAGATTATGCTATTACATTTAATATATTGAAAGACAAACAACAAGCAGTCATAGATAACTAAATTTACACATTCGTTTTAGTAATGTCGTTTTATTTTAAAATAGACGATTAATCACATTTTCAAAAATATTCGTGAATCAAAAGAGAAAAAGAAACTATTGAAATTAGCAAAAAAGTATGATTTACATCTCGAGAATTTAGTGATCTATTTCTATGTCAAATGATTGGTGATTACTATTAATTTTGAAAAATGTAATTATTATATAACATTGCAGTAAAGTTAGACAATTCATATTCGTATTAGAATTATGTCCATAATATTGCAGTTTAAGCATAACTAAACTAAGATTAAATGATTCATCAGATTTTGATGAAACTCTTGAAATTGTTGTGCATGTCAACAGGAAACTTGCATTTGCTAGAATAAATAATAATTAGTATCTAAACTATCTAATATTGCAGGAAATTTCGATATGATTAGCTTGATCTATATTTAGAATAGTTACACTGCATAAATTTCTTGAACATACAGAATCATCTATAATTAATTAAAGACGACTTTTTTTAAAGTTATTATTGGATTTATTGGTGTATGATAATCCGTATGAATTATTGTAATGTATTTGGGAAAATGCATTTCTTCCAAGACTTATTGCGGTTCGATGGAGTGACGCATTCCTTTCAGTGTGGGCGATATTTCTATTTGCGGATTGGTTCCGGAAATCTATTTGCTCCAGTCTTCTCCTTCACGTAATTCCACGGTTCAAATCTGCGCCAGCGATAAATCTCGCTTTATACTACTATACGGACGACAGCAGTCCAGTTCTCCAGTACACTTTTTTTCCCAAACCAGTGACATCTTCCATTAAATATCTCTATTAAATCACCTACAATTATTTGGTTGATGGGAAGTAAATGCACCCATCAAAATTTTACACTTAATATAAAAGACTGTCACGTGTAAAATCTTTAAAAGCACTAGAGGAGAACTAGTAGATACTTTCTTTCTTTTTTTAATAAATATAAATCTTTTCAAGAAAGAGCAATCACTTAGAACGATTTAAGAGCCACCAATACAACTCTATGGAGAAGATGCATTACTACAATTCACACTAGTATAACTGTTTGTTTGTTGTAGTTCTTTCAAACACGAATTTATTTCGCAATAAAAATTTCATTTAAAATTTTACAGATATTTAATGTCTTTAAGCCAATTTATCAAATAAACTTACTGTCAATTTGTTACATTTTTCTGACTTTTTGGTACATTTTAGAAACGAAATAAAAAGAGCATGCCATTTAATAAATAGCAGAATTAAAATTTTTAATTAAGTTTTCGATTACTATTTTTGTTTTCTCCGAACGGGAATAACACCAGAATTTTGAAATTTTTACTAAAAAATAATGTTTTGAAATTTGCAATTAAATATTCAAAAAAAAGCAGAACAGAACCAGTCGCATTAATAATAAACAGAATTCCATTCCAATATATTTATTTGGATTTTAAAATTTAATAAAGAATAGACTTTCTGAAAAGTTACGTTATTTATGATATTATATACTAAGAAATATTTTTTCTTTGTTAGATGAATTATGTGAAAATTGCATGTAATTTAAAAATGAGACAAATATTTCATTATAATTTCCATGTTATGTTTTATCCGTTACACAATTTATTTTTGAAGTTTTCCTCCAATTTTTACGTTGTAAATATGTGATTTTCTTGTTTCTCATTTAAGCTAATTAGTATAGATATTTATTTTTATGATTTTAGAATCTTCCCTTTCAAACATTAGTTAAACTACGATTTGTCCTAAACCTCTAAGGGTTATACTAACTTTGTTATAAACACAAAAGTAAATACAACCCAAAAGTTTCCAGACAAATGCAAAAAATTACAAATATCATACTATTTGCATTAAATATACAACAAACAAATACGCGTTAACTTTCTTTTTATTTTATGTGTACAAAAAATAATAAAGTTCTTATGCTCGTATGACAATAATTTTCTGTTTGTTCTCTTAAACAACACACAAAAGTTTATGATAGATAATGATATTTTTTTAATTATTTAATTGTTATATATTTTAATTATCGAAATTAAAATTCAACCTCATGCTCCCTTTTGGGTAGTGCGTTATTGTCACGGATGCTACCGTATTGAATAACGAAAACGACTTTAAAGTATATTATAACTGGGTTCAAAGGTAGTAGAATAAGTGAGATATTTATAGTTCTGAGTAAAATAGCTTGTTAAATTACCTTGTTATTGCATTTCTTTAGATGTAAAAACAATTTTATTAGTTTTTAATTTTATATCGCTGCTGCAGGAAATCTTTTATTTCTTCCCTATTGATGATACTTTTGACGAATTCTTTCCGTGACATCTAGCTATTATTAAAAACATTTTTATTAGATTTTCTTATATCTTTTTACAGATCTTATAAGAATAGTTTATTTTAAAATTCAATTTAGAGCCAATAACTAAAATGAAATAAATAATATAATCAATGGGCATTTTTTCTTTGAAATAGTTTATTAATTATTAAAGTAATTGGCTAACATTAACATTAATAACTTTTTTATATTAAAGAAGTTGTTGTAATTGATAAAACAAATTTTGGATCATATAAAATAATCTTAAAAGAAATTTGTAAAACATATGGTCTGCGAAAGATAGCTTTGAATAAATAAAGGCCCCCTAAACGTTTTATCATCATTAATCTTCCCCTAAAAAACTTTTAAAAGTAAAATCTATAACCCAAACTTTCAATATGAAAATAATCCCCACACCACTAATAATAACCTATTAATAAATTTCCAAACAAATCAATTTTAATTGTGATAAATGTATTTGCTGAACGAATATTACATTCCCGTGAACATTTTGGGTGTGCGAACAGTCTAGACGTTTCGTGAAGTTTCACATTTATTTTAAAAGCGGCTCGTAATTGTACTGAATCAATTACTTCTCACGTTTTACAATTTTCCAATTTAAAAGCTTTAACAGATAAATAATAGCGTGTAAAAAATAATTACGATGTAAATCGGTTTATTTATTTTTTTGATTAATTGAATACGATTTACAAAGCTTTCAAATTTTCCCAGAAAATTGTATCTGTAGTTTTTGCTTACTTCAGTGCACATATTGCACTCTAAGAAAAATCTCATCTTGAAAGTAATTGCGGATGGTGTGAATTTTTTTTGCGGAAACTGATTTAAATCTTACAGATTGCTCAAACGACATGAAGTGATTGATCGTGAAGTTTCTTTTGGGTTTATGGTAAATACGTCGGTATGTATGTTGCTAGTAAGTATATATTGTAATTTATTATTATTATAGTAATATTAATATTACCAACAAAAATATAATAATTGTAATAATTTGTTACAATTAACATTCATATAATATTTTTATTAAGATATCTTGTAGTTTTCTTTAGATTAAAAATAATAAAATGGCCAAGTATCAGCATTTTATATTTAAAATTTAAATATTCATGCAATAATATTACGTTTTACTGTTTTTAAATTGGGTTTTAATTTAATGAAAATACTCAACAATGTTTTCACTATTTAAAAACCATCGAAAGCTAATCAAGCAATCATTTCCAGAGGCATCAAATTAATTCCGAAAAAAAAATCTGAAACAGCGTAGATTTTATTTTTATTTATTTTTTATTGAAATATTTAAAAGTAACCGAGGTGAAATTGACATCACAATAAAAATTATAATTTTTTGAAGGTATATCCTCTAGATGTCAATTTTAATTTCAATCAGATCAACGACAAAATAATATCTTACAAATGTCTGCCATAGCTTTGATGACATTATTTATTCTCCGAAGGAATTTTTTTTTTGTAATATTTTCGACAAAGCGCATTTTCAATTTAACAAACGAAACTGTCGAATTTGGGGCACTGAAAATCAATGAATCCCACCAAGAGTAACTGTTTGGTTCATAAACAAGTCATATTAATTGTATCTCAACATGGAATGGTAACAGGAGTGGATACCGACTACAAATCCACTGAAAATACTTGTCATCAAAGCCATAGCGGACATTTGCAAGATATTTTCTTTTCTTTTCGCTTTTTGTTGAAAAATTAAAATGAAATCTCCGGTTGGGATCTCCTTTATAATAAAATAATTCTGTCAAACATCCTGTAATTAAATCGGTTCAATTTTTATCTGCAAGGAAGTAATAATGGAATACATAAATTGGGAACATGCTGATATCCATTTTATTTTTTAAATGGCTTTGTTAAATTTTCTTGATTTTACAGTATCAATTATATACGATAAAATTAATTAACAATTTGTATACAGGTATATTTTTCTTTGAACCTTTTTCAGCTTATTTACTCTTATACTATAGATGCTTTGAAGATCTTTTACTACTTCCTTCAAATTATTATTTAAAAAGCAATTTAAAAGAACAAAACTTTGTAAAATTAGAACAAGTTAATTAATTTTCTTTGTTTGTTTTGAAAAATAGAAATAAACATAAATCATACAACATCAGTTATAAAAATGCTGTAATCTAGAGGTAATTGCAATACATCTGAACCTTACACAAGTGGGTAGTTACATGCATAAACTGAGGTAGTTTATGTTGCAAACACATGTTAAATTATATATACATTAATTACCATTACACATTTCCCTAATTGTCCCAGACCCAAACATTATTAAACTCTTCTCGAACAATTAATTTTACGAAAAATATTTATCGCAGTTTTATTTTTATATTCCCTTTAGAAATAAAATATGCAGTTTATATTGTTAAGCTGAAAAATGTAACACACCAGCCAAAAATATTTTAATATCACATACATTGAAATGTTTCGCGCTTCATCTGCATTGGCACATGAATGATTTTGAATTATTCATGGATGAAATAAGCGGGGCACGTGGTCCTTTGTAAACCACAATCCGATAAATGCATATATGATATTTGCAGTGTTCAAATTTATGTATAACAGTAAGAGTTGTAGTACTACTATAGTTTTATACCCAGCGCATTCACCACAAAATGCAAATACATCCACAAGCATAATAATAATAAATATTAAAGATATCAACATTTTTAATGTCTAAATGTGGATATTTTAATATAAATATAAAGAAAATTACGAATTATATTAAAAATTTAACACTTTCAATCAGGGCCGTCAATAACATTCTTGGGGCCTAAGGCAAAATTAAAATAAGGCGCCCCTTGCAGTTTGGAAGTAATAAGTAGCTACAAAAAAAGTAAGCAGAAAAAAAATTGAAGGACCTTCTATAAACTCTATATACATTTAAGTTGCCGATCTTCTTTCTACCAATGACCTTATCTCAGGGTACAGTTTTGAATTGAAAACCTAGTCTTTTAAAATAAAATAAAAGTTAGGTACAATATAAAATAACTGAAATAATTACCTATAAAAATTTTTGTTTTACCAAATCAATTGCTTTCATATTATGACTGTTTTTGCGGAAACGGAACCCTAAAAACGAAACGAGGTTCTGCAATAACAATCCATTAATCTTTTATGTATTAGCAATTAAAGTTATTTCAATGTTTATTAGGAGCTATCATTAAAGTTATTGAACTAATTAAGTTTGTTGGAGTTATCTGCTCATATTATATTTCCAATAACACCATTCATAATCAAGGCAATGAAAACTTAAGGTCAAACTTAAATTTATAACTACCAATTAGGTATCTAGAGAGACATAAAACTTGAAATCATGTACATTGGTTCCCGTATTAATTTATTGCAAATTGATTTAATATCTACATAAACATTGAATGGTGCTTTTCAATGAAAATAAATTATTACCATAAAACACTCGATTAAATTGTTGTTCCAAATATATAGGTACCTCATTAAAGAAAAAATAGGTATAATATTTATTAAGGAAATTTGGCAAGGGTCAGGTGGCCATTTACTGTATGTCGATTAATATGGATGGCTTGCTTGCTTTCATACCTAACGTGTTTTGTTAAGAAACATGAAGCAAATATTGAGAATGTAAGGAAGGTGTTATGTCTACAAAATTATCCAATATAGTTTTAAAATTAAAATAATATCAATGACGATATAGAGAACTACTGCGATAAAAAAATTTTAATAAATACATTTATCCTAATAACTTGTATAAAATAATGAATTCAACCTTGGATCGAAGCTTACAAAATTTTAATTTTAATATTTAAAACCATCGTTAATTATTAAATATTACCGTTTTTAATGTTAGGTAGTTATGCTTCTACAAAAGTAATTATCTTGCTAAAAAGTTTAAATGCAATATTCCTTTGTAATTTTTAAACTTTTAACATTTAAAACATGGTTTTCAAGATATGTTGATGCATTTAAAGTTAGAGAAAACGTAATGTGTCATAGCTCAAATAAATTCCCCTACGGCAGCCACATTATTATAATTCAGTTTAAAAAGTTTTATGATGATAATGTCATATTATGATGTTTGATATTTCAAAGCTCCCTATTCCAGAAACATTAATTAAAATAAGTAAATAAACTTGTTTCTAAATATGTCACTTCATCATCCAAGAATCAATTTGCTCTATTTCGAAGACATGTTTACATGCTCGATATTCAGCAAGAAACAAGAAAGTAAACCTAAATTTGTTTTATGCATATCAAAGGAAACAAAGGTTGACTTGAAAGGGTCGTAAACATTAAAAAATATGTATCACAACTAAATTTCATATTTTCGCTATTTAACGTAATTCGTTGGAATACATATCCTGAAGGAATTTATTCATGAAATTCCATTTTTTTTTCATGTCAAAGTTTAAAACCATTTTTCTAAACAGTATGTAAATATTCGCATGTAATCCTGAAGGGAATTCATAAACAAAATCGCGCGCACTTATGCTCCTTGAATAATTCATCTTGTGTTAAGGAAAAACTCCCTACCCTAACTCCAACCTATTGTTTGTAATATCTAGTTTCAATTCTCTTAATTCACTTTCAAATTTAATTAATTAAAACAGACCGGGGGAAACCCGAATTTAAATGTCATCCGCGACCCAGTTTCATTTTTCGCATAATAAAAGATCATTCCCGCTAGTAAAGTCCAAACACGTACCCGTGATTTTTTTGTGTTGATGGTTGGCAGTAGTTAAGTGATAAATACGTTCATATGTTAATTTCATTAAGTGGCCACTCTTCAGGAGATACTTGACTCACTCATATTTTCATGACAATATGTTAAAGTGTCTCTCTGACGTCTTTAGAGCACGTTACTTTATAAAGTAAACGAATAAGAGGCACTTCCGTTGGATGGAACGTGTTACGACTCAAACGTACAGTTCTGATACGTTATATGTCAACACAAACTTACTATCCTTTTATAAATACCTGCAGTGATAATATGTATAAAGCATTTACATGAAATTCCTTCTGATCTCTAATTTAATTAATGAAAATGCATATTTTAATTAAAGATTTAATTAATTTGATACTAAATTGCTGTGCAAAACTTATTATTATTGTTTACTTTTCAGGTTCTGATTCTGATAAAATCAGAATCTTATTGTAATCACCAGAATGCTGAATGATGGCTGACCACCTCATTTACTGCAAAAACTCAAAATTTTAGAAAAACTCTGCAGTTTTTTGGATCTATTCACACTATGTGAATATAATTACATATATGATGTTAAGAATTTTATAATTACTTTTTGCATAAGTTTAATTAAACTGACAGAAAATCCATTTGATATATCGGTGTATATTTTTTTAGAAAAATATGTTGTTTAATTAACATCTGAATGTTTAGGAATGTAAGGTATTCGGGTCGTAAATAAAAGGGAAAAGCTCCCTACTTATTGGTAACGCTTTAAGCCGGATAAATATAGGAAAGACCCGCCCCATCTAAGCTTGTATATACCCCGGAAAAGATAATTATCGCGCGATTACAGATTTAATTAAAAAACTGCATTGCAACGGATGAAATTTGCTCCTGTGGAGATTATTAATTAAAAATATGTTTGGGAATTGTTTAAAATTAGATAGTGTGAAGGGGGGATTGTTTTTGGAAATACCAAGTGTATGTAAATGCACTTTAAGCAACTAGTAATAGTTCGCTGGTAATCATGGTGTAATATGAAAAGTTCTAAAGTGCAAGTTAAGTCTTCCAGTCAACATCAACATTTTAAGCATTATCGATATATTCATACAGAGGATGTATAACGAATCCTGTCATTTATTAGCTGACTGATCGGCTTATCATTTATCGCTTGCTTTTATGGAACATCTGCTTTCAAGCAGAACCTTTGTAAATGATTAAATTAATGGTCGGCGTTTAACGTTTCATTTGTGTTGCATCTTTATAAATTTTGCAATATTATAAAATGCACTTACACCGGCATCTAACTAAAGTTCTAAATGAGTTTCTAATATGTTGATGAATTATAAAGTTTCGTAGAATTTAAAGTTTCACTTGTTTTTATGTCGAATTTTAAATTTAAAAATAAAAACAGAAATGTAAAACAGATTTAAATTGATTTAGTCAATATATTATCTAACTTATTTCTTCCGTAGATCATTTATATATTTAAAAGTAATATGTTTATTAGTTTTATTAACTCACATTCGATCAGCTTTTGTATCGAATTTTCTCTTAAATAAAAATTCGTCAACACAGATGATCTCGCATCAGAGGAGTTGAGAAGTGCAACTAGATAACACATTGTTTTATATTTGAGAAACATGACAGCAGTTGTTCGCAAAAATTGTTTCAATCTAACATTTTAAGATTTTAACATTCGATAAGATGCAATCAACGGAAAAAATGTTATAACCAATTCGTATTTTAACAGCCGATTAATAATCTCAACGGAAATTAACGCATTTCCTTGCGCGTACGGGTTGATACGTCTCAATTATTAATACTACCCGTCAACACTCAGCAAAAAGCACTTGTTCGGGAAAATGATTTTCCCAATTGTTATTAATGTGTTATTTCGACACTTCCCAGGTAGTGAGTACAAAAAGAAATATATCTATAGATATGCTATAATTAGTAACGTTCAAAAATAAATTTTTTTCTGGTTTATTAAAATAAATAACAAGTGAGGAAATTGCATGTTGCGTTATTTCTATCTTGGTTATGTGGCTTTGAATATTAAAGATTCTATATAAATCACAATATTCAATCAAACATAATCCAGATTAAAATAATCAATACAGTTACTTCCTTCCGTTGGAAAGGTAAAGCAAAATAAAGCCAAATTGAATAGAATATTTAGAATCGCGAAACCCATTTCAATTCCACCTTTTTTTTATTAAAAAGTTGATCCTAAAATTCGAAACATGCCTACCGAATAGAATATTGTTAAAAAGACGCGATTAGTATTCTGCACCCATACTCACAAAAAAGTAAGGATCAAACATAGAAATAATTCTATTTTTCATCTAACAGTAATACTTTCTTTTATGTGGGTATTTGCACTAACAAAACAAAACAAAAAACTTCAGGTGAAAAGTGAGAGTGTCAAACTAAAAGTATCCGAGCACAACGAGTTTTATCTTGGGAAATGTACACTTTACAGTAATCCAGCGCGTGGGATCCCGCGGGAATTTTCACCACAGTGAAGATAAAGAATTAAAAATTTCATCGATTCAACAAGTTAAATTCTTTATTGAATTTAATTTATTATTACATTTAAGTAAGATTTAGCTGTCGAAACTGTTTACGTCAGAATATAGTCTGAGGTTTTTCAAAGGTTTTAAGCAGATTACATTGGCAAATACAAAAAAAAGAAAGGCTGACAGGTAAAGACATAAAATCCGCGATATCTCTCTATTTCGACGAGCAAAGCCTAGTGAAAGATGTTAAATGATCATTTAAAAGACACGATAAGAACATTTGATGGGTAATTGAAAATAACCGACGGTTCTGTGACTAGGTGTTAAGTAAATTGCCAGAGATTTCATAAATGGTTTAATTTTGGATGAGAACTGTTTTTGCAGATATGTGTATGAAAATGTTTATTGGCAATTTGGCGAGTCGGTTAAATGGTCCTATTCCAAGGACAACTAACTTCTTGTCCCATAGAGAAAATTTAATTAACTAAAATTTCTTGTTTGCGCTAGAGATTATATACTCTACTATATATATAAATGTGAGAATGATTCCGCACAACTAAATTCCACAGGGGAGGCTTTAATTAAAGCACATCCCGCAAGAGTGAGCCACGTTGGGAAAAGGCGCATCCCAATTTTATTTAATAACACAGTTTTTCACTGATTATTAAATTCGTGCCTGTACAATAGGTAATTCAAAATATGGGAAGCTTTAATAATAAACGGAGAAAACATTACAAAATAAACGAGGGTGAAAGTGGTTGTAGGCACGCATCTTTTTGCAATTAATTTTTATTTGAAAGATATTAGAATGGATTGCAAAATACATAATATAAGCTTAAAATTTCGTGTTCATTCTGCAAAATCTCTTAATTATACATAAATATATACTTTCTCTAAGATAGAAATGTATTTTTTTTAACTCGTTTTTTTTTCAACTTTTCGAGGGATGGAAAGTGAGCCATTCCTACCCTTGCTAAAAAATAAACTGCGTATGTTTGGTTGCAATCATTTAGGAATTTTACATTATACATTATAAATCAGCTTTATGAAATTTATATTGCACAAACTAATTTGATGGATGGATACAACTTTTGTATTTCCAAACTTATTTTATAATAAATCATAAATTGAATAGAGAAAGGTTGTGAATAAAATAGCATACATTCCTCTGTGGAAATTTCAATTCGCGCTCGAGCTCTGACCTCGAAACTTTGCTTCACGGTCATATAACAGTTCTCGCGCGGAATGAAATTCTTTCCACCTCGGGAGTAATGTACTGTTTACTTTACTTATTAAATAATGAATTAAATATCAGTAAAAAATTCAACAATTTTTAATGCACTTCTTTGGTAATAAAATAATATATCAACCCATTGGCAATCAGTCAACCACTTGCGCCATGTGCGTCCAAGCAAATCAAGTTGTTTTTCAGTTCTTCCACGAGCGAACGCCCTAAAATTCACTTTTAAATTTATAAATAAGACAACCCTCCTTTTAAAAATGCTACTTATTTCTCAGTAGTTAGATATATACCATTATTCAATAATTTGTAAACTTCTTTTATAGAAATTTACACCACTATTCGATTCACAAAAAGTAAACAAGATTTAATATCGCCTTTTTATCATTTTTAAAGATATTTTACTGTCGGCAAAGAAGTTTTCCTTTCACTACATGTATGTGCTGATTTTGAATAATGCAGGAAAGCTACCGGTAGAGAGCTTGTTTCTCATTCTAGAAGTCGTGGTTTCGAACCCCCTGCGTACAGTCACACTAGAATATTTTCAGTGGATTTACGGTCAGTATTCACCCCTGTTACCTGTTGGGACACAATTTATATGGATTCTTTTAATTCTCTGCAGAAGAAACCTGCATTACACTTCAGGCATGTTGATTGCGTAATCCCAAGTCGCCTCCTAGAAAAACCAACAAATTAAGAAATGTAGACACTCAAATACAAACCCGAACTAAGCACACACCATACAAAAATAAATAAATAAAAATATTAATGAAGTTACTTTAGTTAAAATCCGTTTGTAAATGTAATTGAGGTCATATCTCGTTTTAGGAGGCATTTGTGAATTTCTGAAACTTTAAAAAATAGTTTTGCAGTATATAGTCAGTATAAATTATATTACAAGCAGTACTTTTAAATTATAGTAAAAATTATTATTTTAAGGATGATAAAAAAAAACGTGGAATCTATAAATCAGAAAATGAATGCAACAACTGAAACCGGTTTAGGTAAGAAATATTGTTATGTCCATATTGGTGCCAGTGCGTATAATATTTGCACCCTCATCTGGCAAAGATTCCCTTGTCAGGCTTCGCAAGCCCCACAGGAAACAGGAAACCGTTTCTTATTTCTACTGCAAGCCGTAATGGCGAGAAATTGCTGCCAACATTGAGAAAGTTAAACGGGTTGGCATCTTTGAAATCACCTATAAATCATTTGCTTGAATATTTTAAGAGCTCCACTGACAAATTTATAACGTTTTGGTACTTGATTCTATTTGATTATATTTTTCCTTTATTTATCATAAAGTTTTCGTAGTGTCTT
The DNA here is from genome assembly GCA_027574865.2 of Coproporus ventriculus. Classification (NCBI taxonomy): domain Eukaryota; kingdom Metazoa; phylum Arthropoda; class Insecta; order Coleoptera; family Staphylinidae; genus Coproporus; species Coproporus ventriculus. Next base: position 119,519 of record JAODAH020021227.1, on the reverse strand, counting down.
TTGATTTACGAGTAGCGCATATACATACAGATAGGGTGGAAAAATGTATGCTTATCAATTTTACTTCGCTAACTTTGTAATGGGCATCTAGTTTAAAATATAGTGCAATTAAAACAAAGAAAAAACAGATATGTACATATTTCATTTCATGTTTAATTCTATTTAATTTTAAATCTCTAACAATTACGGAGTAATGTTTTTTGTAGTATCTCGGAAACTAATTATTGGAATTAAAAAGTTTTTTAAAGTTGTATTCTTCTATTCAATCGATAGGTATAAATTATAAATAAAAATGAGTACAAAGTTCCTTTTTGTGATATAATTTGACAATCACCAACAAAAATATAATGTAAAAGATATTCATGACCAAATCAATATTGTTTTGTGTATTTTTAAATACTGTATCCAAATTGAAGTTAATTCGTCCATATAGAGATTTTTAATAAATTGTTTTTGAACGAAATCCTAAACATGAAAAAAATATCTAGTGTAAGAAATGCTAAAACTAATAAAAATTCCAAATAAATTGACTTTTGAAATAGAAACAATATATAAAATTATTTGAAAATCCTATATAAATTATAAATTGAAAGAAACAATTTCCTATTTGATTTTAAATGAATTTCTTTACTTGTTTCTATAACAATATGAAAATAAAATAAAAATTTTTAAATTAAAACATTTTGTATTATTAATTGCATAAAAATATAAAAATTCCATAAATAAATGTTTTTAAAATTAAAGATATAATTTTCATTCTAATCAACCGTTGTTTGTAAATTCTTTTAATAAAGAATTCTTTTTTCCGTTTTGTTTTGCAATTCGAGTTAAACTCCCCGAACAATAAAAGTAAGTATAAGAAACCCAAGTCTTTAATGAGCCGAAACCAGTTCACCAGAGAATTAACTGAACTATCAAACTTTTTTAAGCAATTAATTTTATTGCAGCGGTGAAGTAGCGCAGGCATTTCCCCCAACTATATTTCACATAATTAGAAAGATGCAGTTCGACATTAATTCACATTAATTCACTACTAGCACGGTTACAAAATAGATTTCGCATTTTTCCTTCACTTATTCCAGAAGTTGCATGAAATTTCCTTCCAGATGCTCGTTTTCGCCCATTCATAGATAAGGCAGGGTCTTTAAGAACCATTATCGTCGTTTTGAGGGCAATTCAATACCATAAATTCGACCGGACTTGGAATATCAAAAGGATGAAGTATGATTCTTAAACCCTGCATACATAAAGTTTTATCGAATTCTTTCCAAACAATTTTAACGGCCCATTTTAACTGAAAAGATGACACATAAGCATGAAAAAGCTATTCAAATGCATGAGTTTTGCCTTTAGAGGAATATAATTCGTTATACTCAAAATGGTTAATAAATAACGAATTTCATTATCATCGTAATATATAAAATTTAACTTCATTATTATTAAAAAATAGTCATTATTTTTATAAAGCTATAGTAGAAACCTCTCAGGAAAATTTTAAGAATGATATAATAATACATATGATTTTATAAATAAATGTAGAATCTTCGATTTAAAATGTCTGCTTATTCTCTTAAGCAATCGATATTTTCTAACAATCAAACAGAGTGAACTACTACTTTTAGTGTAAAATTAATATTAGGAGTAAAAGGCCAATTCTGACAAATTCTCATTTATTATGGAAATATTAACATTATTAGATAGATTGCTATTTAACTTTAAATTTTGATGATTAAAAAGTCTCTGATCTTCAATACAGATTCTGATCTGAAATTAAAGAAATTTTTATATTCTTAAAAATTTTAGAAATTTAAAAAATGTGAGAAATGTAAAAATGATATTTTCTATTAGGCGGAGACAAATGGTTTCAAATTGTTTTTAAATTGCGTCGTAGATGCCCTACAATGCAACGTTGAGCTTTTGTTGGACGTCGGATGTTAAATATTCGTTTCAAAACAGCGCGCCAATATAACGTTGAGCCCGTTGTATTATTCCTCTTCATGGGCTTTACAACTTGTAATTAAAAAACCTTGTGTCTGAGTAAATTAGTTTGAATAGTAGGCTTAAGAGACGGAAAACATTTACCTTAAATTTTTAAAGATTAATTATTTACTTAAGTTATCTAATTAAGCGGTAAAGAATACCAAAATTCTAAAGAGCATGATAAAAATAAGAGTTAGCTTGAATATCGTTGCTACTAAAATAATACCCCCTGCCTATCTACATTTTTAGAATTTTAAAGGAGGTAAAGGAAATTGTTAAATTAGAAATATTTCTGCATGATTTCTGTTTGGCAACGTTGGTAAGTAAAAAGTTTAATTTATTGAATTATGAACAAAATAAACTAACTAATTTAAAAAATACTGCAATATTACAACTCTTTTAAGCAAAAATGTAGTTCAACAATATTGTTTTAGCAGCGACGATATGTCGTTCTACCTTGGTAGATTGGATTAATAATAAATTAGGTAATAAATTAAAACAATTTCTACCCGAAACAACGCAATATAAAAATTACATTCTAGAAATTGTAGCTTGAAATGTTTCATATAAAATTGAATCAGAATTATATATTTTGTAAAGAAATAAAAATTTATTAGACTATTTTGCAGAATTTAGATAGATATATTTCAAGGAACAGATAAAAATATAAAATTGATGTAAAAATGTTATGTACAAAATTGTAATTGCCCCTTTGTTAAATAAATAAATAAATTACATGAATTACATATAAATCCAACGCTTTTATAAGCTACACATTATAATTTCAAAAATAATTTAAGTTATTTCCTACTTGTCCTGATTTCTCGCGGCAAAACTCGACAGTCAATAGTAAAGCATATACTTGATGATTACACAGATATTTTAGAATTATTTTTATTTATCAACACTTTTGTTACGCAACCTAAAATTATAACTTTTTATATTTATTATTTTATTATTATTATTATTATTATTTTTATTATTATTTTGAGTAAAGGAAAATACACTTCAGTCTGTAGAAAATGTACAAATATCTAAAACCAGAACTATCCATTTATACGGAAATGGATCTCAATCATAAACATTCGTTGCCTGCTGAATTTTACAATTAATCACATCTATCAATGTAGCATACCGCAAAATCATTTATCATTGTACGGGAGGGGCTATGTTGTTCACCTAGCGCTAACAAATTAGATATTTGTAATTATTTCGTTCAATACAACCATCTTAATATTATTTATCATTGATTATATTAGGGGATGAAATTCAGTTGCTTTTGCGCAAGTTCATCCATTTTATCTAAATATATTTCTTCCTGTTCCTGTTGTGGATGAATTTTACAGTAGCATGAGCACACGTCGTTCCCAAATTGGATTCTAAAGATTGAGTTTGATTATTCACTTAGTGAATGTAATTTAAAAATTTATATAACTCCAGTGGGATGAGTTGAATGACAAACAGTTAAAGTAAAGGAGATACTGAAAGTACAAAACTAAGTAAAAACACCGTCTATGGATCAACTGTTGTCAAAGAAAAACTTGTAGCCACTTCAACTGTCAACTAAGCTCAAGTTCTTACCATTCTCTTTCCTAAACAACCACCAGATTAAAGTGAAGTTGGGCGCGATCCATCTTGTTTTAATGTCGGCATGACAAGCCGGCGTTATAAAAAGAATTGCCCGGGAGTTTTCCAACCCCCACCCATTCATCCTGTTATAGTTGCAGGAGGTTATTAAAGCCATCAGGATCTTCTTAATGAACCGTATTTGGTGGAAACTCGTGCGATTCCTTAATTTTAATAAAGGTGTAATAAATCTTGCGCGCTGATGTAATGAAAAACATTATAAGCGATTTGCATAATTACTGTTTCTGCTTTCAACCCCTCCTTGTCAACAAGGACATTCCCCGTCGATTATGACGTTACCGTCAACAAAAATGACGTAGCTCGCGCGCGCTCTTTCATACCGTTCGTTTTAATCCTAAAGATTTTGATTAAATTGATTGAATTCCCTGAGGGAGTGTTTACTTGTAGCCCGCCACCTTTCTGTCCGATTTAAATTCGGTTAGGAAATTATTTAGCTTTAAAGATTCTATCCGTGCTTGTAACTTTTTTTCCATCCTCCTTCTCTTCGTACCGCTTACAAGTGGGGCAAATTAAATTACATTTTTATAGTAAAGTGGATTACATTTTTATACGGAATTACATTTTCAAATATTTACTTTGGTAGCATTATAGGATACCAGCTTGTCTTCAATTAAATAGAGTATTATTAAATAATAATTAAATGTAAATAACAAAATGAAGTTTGTGTAAGCTCTTTTCATATCTTGCATAATCTTTTACTATTTGTGTAACTTACAAACTTACTTTGGTACAATTACAGCCTGCAGTCATAATTAAATTCAAATATAACTTAAAACTTCTTTATAAATCATTTCTAATTTTAATAATTTGACCCCAATCAATCTTTTTTATTAAATACATTTCATTTTTGTTGATATACCTATCACACATATTTAAGAATTGAGCTGTACATTTTAGAATCACGAAAGGATATATAAGGCCATTTTCTGAAACTTTCAAATTTTGTTATTGTCCCCATGTTTCTCAGAAATTTATATAAATATTTAAAAAATTACTTTAAACTCAGATTAAAATGTCACAGTGATATTTATTACATCAACTACGACAAAATTACTTTATTTTAAAAGTAAAATATCTATTTAAAATGCCATGAAAGGTGCAAATCTTAAAAATATTGGGGAAATTAGAATATTTTAAACGGAAAATTAGTTTTTGAACAATAAGTATTCAAATTAGTTTGTACAAGGCGAAATATCAAATAGATATAATAATAATCGATATTTAAAGAAATTCATAACAGTTCGACGAAGTGTTATAGTATCATACTCATTCACTTAATTGCAATTACCTACCTCTCCATTATGTTGAATGTGCGAAAATCAGGAGCTTTCAATGCGGGGAGTAGAAAAAATAATTAAAAACTTCACGTTTTCAAAATTGTTTCTTATTTAGATGTTGGAAATATTAAATAATCTGATTATCAAGAAAAAAAAGTAATATTTGCAGATAATCGAGTAAAATTTCAACATTATGGAATTTTTTGATAGTCCGTTTTGAAGTTTCTGTTGTCTGCTGCGTTTGCTCGGCGGAAATAAAATATGATATTCCAATAACTTGCTTTTAACCTGATTCAATATTATTTTACAATGTTTGCAAAGCTCATAAAATCAAATAAATAGAATAATATTCTTTAGACATAATTTTTTTCAAGTTAAAAATAAATTTTCTCATCACTAAATGATTTAATTAATTAATTTATTAACTTACGTCATAATTAGCCTTGGTGCATTGTTTATAATGCATCTTTAATGTTTTCAAGTATATTATACATTAAAATTGAATCAGAATTTCTATAAGCTTTGTTATAAAGCCGCACTGTTTTTGAAATACGAGATACCTTTACATTTACTTTAGGCGTAAAATAAACAAGTATTTTCTGTATAAATACAAAATTTAAATTAATTTTATGTTCAAAAATGAATAATACAGCGGCACTTAATTAAAAAGAAAATTATAATTTCTTTATAAATAAAATTGAGAAATCTACTTAAATTCTGTAAGAACCGCAAAGAAAATAGATTTAATTAATTTTCTTTAATGCTTCCGTTGCAACATACAAGTTTTATAATCTGTTTAAAATAAAAATAAAAGATTTTTAAGCAATTAATTTAATATACACCGTAATTTGAAATTTCTTATAAAAATATTACTCGAATTAAAAATTTGATGTTTTCCGCTTGCAAGTAATTTATTGAGGCATATGTGTGCGCTGCAGGAAACGGTGTTGAGTTTTTTTTTGTCAGCTCCCACTCTCACCGTTGCGCCACCCCGAACCTGCTGTCATCAACCACTCTTTCATTCAATCCTTATATTACACCTATACATTACGTGACAGTTTTCAAAATTGAAAAATCCAGCTTTCAATCATGCATGGAGCTTGCTAGTTCAGCATACTGACGGTATTTAAAATAAACAAGCCACACCTACAAAAAATCAACCTATCAATTTCAACATGAAAGTTAATAAACGGGATATTTAAGATAAAATATGAAAGTTGAGGTTATGCTCAGAGATTTTAAAAAATAATACGGATATTAACTTTAAGATGAATTTTATAGTCACTGTTATAATCGTAACAACGTAGAATTGCAAACATTTCAGAGAAAATCATTTGTACTATATTCAGAGGAACAATGCTTATTTCCTCTCGTAAAACAATGCATAGTACATCTAGCCTAATTAACTATGTCATTTGAATAGTCGCTTTGGCACCTACCCTTTATTTATAATTTTATATCTCTTTTATCATATTATCTTATAATTTTAAATTATTTTACAGAAATTGTAATAAAATTGTTTATTTAGAATACTAAAATTTATTTCTAAAAAATCATAATTCCGTGACAATAGTTATTTCAAAAGTATTTATATAGATGTTAAAAAATTAAACAAATTAATTGCATTGTCCTTATGTTACAAATATAAAATACATTTATATAATTTATAAATTTATAGAATTTTATGTATTCTCGTTTAAAATTTATTTAAAATATTTAGTAAAACTTTCCCTACAATATAATTTGCAATTTTAAATGCTTTGATCAATAAAACCACAAACCATTGAACTTCATGCCGTATTGTTGCTGGAGTTTTCATTTTGTTTACCGTAAATGCTTTTCGGAATGTAATAATATTCGACAAAGTATTTTAAAAATACTAACACAATCTACTCCTATAAAAAAATTGTTCAGTTTATAATTACTTCAAAACTCAATCTCGGCATATCAATATTATCACATAGTATGTGATTTAATAAGATAAGAATGTAGAACGAGTGATCTCGAAGTTATTCCTCTGAGGGATGTGTGAGTGGTTATATAGCAGAGAGGCCATCAGTTTAGAGGGTTTGTTCGTCAAGTGTCAGCTTGGATGAGCGATGACATCGGACAGGTCGCACAGGATCATCACAAAGGACATTGGTAAACGGAGTATTGTCATGTCTCTTTGGCTTAAAAAATCTCCCTTTTACATCAGTGTAAATTTTTTCAGCATATACGACAATACTAATCAAATAAAGCATCAAAATATATATGTAATAAACATAAAAACCCTTTATATTAAGTGTAATGTGTAAACAATTTTTATAATTGCATAAGCAGTGATTTTTATCTAAAGAGAAGTTTACATCAAACTTCAATGAAAAAAGGAGTTTAAGAATAGTACTATTCGTAGTAAAACTTAAACCCAAAACACATTTTCAGTGTGTAGCTAACATTTACTAAAATATAACTTAGAGTTTCTTCATGAAAATGATTAAATAGTTGCCACGGAAGTAATCGGTAATTGACTTTCACAGAATGAAAATTGGGCTCCGATTTATTAACTTTTATAAATATGTTATTAAATTCTAGAAGAAATCATACCGACCAACAAGATCTGAAGGATAATTTTTAATAGAAATAATTCAAAAAAGTGTATTTTGATATATTGGATTATATAAAAAATAATCAATAGTTTCACATTTACTTTAATTTTAAAGAAACTTGACGATTGCTACTATAATTTATCTTAATGTTTTTATATTGCTATGGGTACCATTATTGTCTGTGTGTACAATGTTTTTCAACATTTTATTTTTGTCCGCGAGAGTGGACTTAAATTAAAGTACAACAAATTCTCCAAATATGGCTTTCTGTTATTGGTTCGCTTTAAAATCTAAACTTTAGTATTAAGTAGTTTCAAATTGTACTTACTATCTGAATGTATGTAATAATAATATTCTACCTTTCAATGCAATCCCCAGATAGTTTATAATAAAGACAATACATTTTTGTTTCAAACTGTTTAAGAAATAAAAGTAATAAAATAATGTAGGTAAAGTCATAAACTTGTTTATAACTTTTATTAATATAAATTCCACAATTTATTTTGAAAATAAAATTATAATAAGTGTAAACAAGCAAATGTATTCTTACCTCATTAGCCATTCTTATTATGAGTTATAAAAGTACCAATAGTGCCCATTAAACATATTGCTTAATAAATTCACTAAGAAATAAATTTTTAATGTTTTCTCAAATAAAAGATATAGCCCGGTTCTTATATAACTCGCCTCCATTGTTTCATTTTATTGGGGGTAATAAAGTAAAGCTATGAGTAAATCGCTAGAATTACAGCCAATATATAGATATACACCTAACTTTTGCATGTAAATAAAATTTTAGATTAAATAACAATGTTGACAACAAATTAATCGGCTGTTAAAACCCGGGTCAAATTTCATGTAATAAATAAATTCGCATGGTGATGTTGTTTTCAATTTTTACATCATCCATCAATAAAAGAATGTTTTAATTTCAACGCTGATCAAAAATTTTGAGTAACTTTTATAACAGTTTTAAACCCTTCCGACAATATTACTTCCGGTTCGTAGTGATTTATTATCTAATTATTTCATAACGTCATGTTGAACATATGTTACGTCTAGCCCTAGCGACTTGCTGTGTAAAATATCGAGCCCTTCGCCATCCCCACTAAAAATGAATAAAAAGATTCTCCTTTGGCGTTTATTAAAAATTTGAAAAGGGTAGGCGTGTATGCATATCGTATTTCTTATTCTAATTAACGCGGAGGAAAATGGGAAGAAAAAATGGATCTGTTCGTTTTATTAAAAATATTTTTCAGGAAGAGCAAGATTGGAGATGGTTTAAAATTAAAGAATTGATATGCAAAATATTTAAATTAAGGGATTTTAAGGGGAAATATGCAAGTGTACATTGTTTTATGTGCCAATTTAAATTTCGGATAAAAATGAAGATAAGAATTAATGAAAAACGTGATGCGTAACTGAATTTCTTAATTTTTCATATAAAAATTTCTAAGACAATGTCTTATTTAATATACTCGTACATTCGTTTGGTTGTTTTCTAAGCCTGTTTAATTTTGCCCAATTTCTAGCAATAATCTATTTTACCAATAAAAAGGATAAATTAAAAATTAAGTGTATTTATGACTGTCGCATATATTACAAAACTGTCACATGTTTCGCTCACATATTAAATCAAGAAATTTAAGAGAAAATATTTGCTGTTACAAAAAAGCGAGTTAGTTGGCTTGATGAAGCCATTGTGTATGCAAACATGTAGAAATTTATAGAAATAATACAAATTACAATGTTAATATCCCGTGGTATTTATTATTACCGTGACCGGTTTCGGTTAAATTTTAACCATTTAGGAACAGCGGTAGAATACCCGAATGGCGGAATTAAATTTCCTCGACATAATCCTTGTTTGAGTCATTAATGAATTAGAACAACGAAAAAATGTGAACTCAATCAAGAATCTTATTTTCATGCTTGTAAATTATTTACAAATAACAATTGTTTAAATTTTAAAATTTAAATGAAAAATTAGTTATTGTAATTAGAAATAATTGATATTAATATTATAATTTATTTCTTTTAGATTGCTTTAGGTAGTGCCTTTCTTAATTTCAGTCCTATTATTTTTCGAGGTTAAATTTAAACTTAATTCTACAACTTAAGAAAATATATCTTTGTTTGTTTTGGTAAAATTTTCTTAGCAAATGTAAAAAGAAAAATGGCAAACAATACATATTTAACTCATCAACTTGAATATATAAGTAGATTTTACCCATATAGCGACATTCAAATTTTAACAGAATAACAATAAGGTCGACACATGAGGCCCCGCTAATTAATGCAACGACAACAATTAATTACTCAACTTTGCACTCAGATTATATCTACCTGGTCCCCAGATTGTTACGAATAAATTTCGCATAAATTACAAAAAACTTGCAAAACTAGGGAATTCGTAATCACATTAAAATTTCCACTTCATTTTACGTAATTTAAATTAAAGGAAACGAGTCTGCAGGATTAATGTATGAACTGGGGAAATGAATTTTATGTAATTAGAATGTATAGATAAAAGTAATAGATAAGAGTGTATGGTCAAAGTAAATGAACGTTAATTTAAATTTCAATTGCCCTATATAGTCCCAAGGAGAAGCATTTCAGATGACGTATAATCCAATTCAGGCGGCAAGACGGCGACATACAACGGAACGGCCAGATGCAAGTAATAGTATTGCAGGATACAACGTGGCGGCGGTGGTGGTGGTGGTGGTTCTGCGACCCCACACCATTTGTAATGCGGAAACTTAAAATTCCATGCATATTTTACAAACAGCCTCCATACCTGAAGAAAACATTCCATTATTAGATCGCGCTGTGAAACCTGAGCACGTTCCCACTGATTAGAGCCAGGGAAATCGCATTCTTCAAATGTCCCGGTGGCAATTAAAAAGAATGAGATAATGTCCCTTACACTTTCCCTACCCTTGGACGAATTATTATTTTCAAATTGCGTGCGAATTAGGGTCTAATGGCCTTTTGAGCGGGTAAATTATTAAAACCTTAAATGCTTTATTTTATTACAAGGCCAACACTAGTTCATTAAAATAACTTTAGGTCTAATTCATTTAATTGGATCTGAACTATTATTATTCCACTGGTACTTTATGCTGAATATTAACTAATCGCAAAAATTAATAATGTCAATAAAATTTATCTTTGTCTAAAATAAAAAATGTTTACATATATTGTTTTGTAATTATTATATAATCGTAAAACTACTTACTTATAAATTTTACAATGAGGATCCTAATTATTGGGTGATTGTACAAGTCGATATTATTCTGTCGAGTATCATGCAACTTTACGCCAATCCGTAAAAGTAAGGTGATCATAAAGAAATTAGCTGTTAAACTCCACAAAATTCATGTACAAGTAGAAAATGATTACAATTTATATATAAATTAAATTCAAATAAAAATGTTTAATTTTTGTTCGTTGTTTTGAACGATAATTAGGACAATCTGAGAAAACTGACATGTATCTTTCTTTAAGTAAACGTTTCGACACACTTCTTAGTGGTCCTCAGCAATACAAACATTATTTTAAAATGATAAGAAATGAACTCTTCACTGAAATCAATAAAATGTAAGTGTAGCTAATTGTAGGCCTGTTTATAATTAATAAAAATAATTATAATTTATATAGCGTGTACGGTGTTAGAAAGAAAATTTTATTCCCATTTATTATGAATATGAATATTATATATAAATTTATATTATTAAAAGCTTTCGTTAAGTTTATGAAACCAAGATAGATTAGTTTGTTAGCTCTAATTTATCAAGGGCGCAAATATAAATTTTGTTAGTCATTTTTGGAGTTGTTTGAGAACATCTGATCTAATCTTTTTCAATGTTCTCTCAAGCGGTGTGCCAAAATCGTTAAATTCAGTGGGTGGAACTTATAAAATAGCTGTATTTAAATCCCAATTTCAAATATTGGTTTAAAACCCTATATTAATTTCTACCCTATGAAATTTTGAAACAAAGAAGGGATGATGTACCCGAAAAAATATGAAATTGCTTTGTTTTGGATTTTATTAGTACGTGATAATTTCAAAATAATTGATGGTGGTGGTTTTAGAAGAAAAGCGGGCGTGCGCGCGATAATGTAACTTGGTGCAAAACCATAAATAAGCGAAGTGAGATGGCGTGTAATTCCCATGAGTGCAAGATGTTAATGGTGTCTTAGTGTGAACACTCCGAGTAGAGGTATCTGGGTGATTTATTGGTGCTGAAACATCGTAGGGCGCTCACCTTCGGGAGTAGATTACTTGTATTAGGTTACCGGATAAAAATTGATTGTTAAAACTTTTCAAAACTAAATATATTGGAGCGCCTAAGCTACTAGTGCACAACGGCTATAAATCATGATTAAACTTTTGTTTCTTTCTCGGAGCAAAAAAAAAAGAGAAAAGGAAAACTGCACTTCTGAAATATATATCAAAACAATTCCGTGCCAAATTGTAATTGAAGGGGAAAATGAATTGCTCTCATAGCAACATATCCATCTGTTTTCCCATCTTCATACAAACAAACAGCAAAAAATCGGTTCGTGTGTGGTTTCTCGCTTTTTAATCCCAAATTTCCTCTAACAATCGGAGTTTTCGCGTCATGGTCTAGTTAATTCATCTAATAGATCAGATTAACTTTTTACCCTTCCATCCGTGGTAAGTTTACACAATGCATCCAACAACATGTTTAAAAGGGTAAAGGCCGCACACACAAAAGTGTAAAGGGATGGAAACTAAATTCACTTCTTTGTATACAAACCCAATTTAATTGAAAATGGTTTATTCAATCTCCCACAGGATAAAATCCCTGATATGACAAAAACTTAATGGAAAAATTATTTCTTAATTATCTCGGCAAATATAAAGATTCACCACTTATCCGAAGTTAATTCAATGAAAAACTACAAAAAAGACTTTTTAATATGCGAAAACTAAATTGAATTTTTTCGTGGCCGATTGCATCGCCCGTTCAATCCTCAGTGGAATTAAAACAATTCGGGAACGAACATGCACGCGCGATCCTAAAAGATAACACCGGTGCTAAATCACAATTCGTCCATAATAAATTGAATCAGTAATAAAGTGTGCATTGGTAACGCAACCCCCTTCTCCGATCCTCCTCGTACATCATATTCCACTATGATGATTATCGGTAAATAAATTGTTTTAAATTGTTTGTCCATGGCTTTCCAGAATGACTGATAAGCTGTATCGATAAACAGTTATTACGCGCCGCGAGTGTTGTATTTCAATGAAACCCGTATTGGCCACCCTTTTCGCCCCCACACTAAATACAAAAACAAACGGACCCCATCACTCAAACTTTGAATATTGTATAATTGTATTATGGCTTGAAAATTAAATTCTGATTTATATGATTCGATTCCGACAATTATAGAGTACTGGTCAGAATTATTTAACTGGAATATTATTATGTTTATAAAAAGCATTTTAGTTCTTTATTGAAAGGATTTGAGAAATTATTTCAAAACGAACTTTAATTATAATTAAAGTTCCTAAATAATTATTTAGTCTATAAAAGTAAAGAAAAACATTTATATACGTTAAGAAAAATTGTAAGATTTTATTTATACTTAAAATAAGCGAATCACCTGCTGTGGGTATCAGTATCTATAATTTTTTTTTATCTTGCAAAATATTTATTTTATTAAATATTTAATTGTTGTCATTCTGTAAATAACAAACAAATTTTCATGTTTTTGTTAGAGTTTTTTTAGTTTAATTCGGACAGGAAAAAAAGAATGGGAATGCACATTTAGTGTTTTCATATAAAAAAAATTCCTCATTCATCCAATTCTCTATATCTATTTATCTCTCCCTTCCAGTAAAAAAACTCTAGCACAAACACGTGAATTGAATCGTTAAATCGTGAACTAATACGGAATTAGTTTGCAACGAGCTGTTTTTCATGAAAAAAAAAACGAGATTATAAAAAGAGGAGAGAGTTTGAATACGAGATTTTTTTAGTCAATGTTCCGCACTAGGAAATTAAATGGGTCGACGCATTAGTTGGATGCCAGATTGGCAGAAAGTCGACTTGTTGGTTTTGATAAATTAATGAACAGGTTTATTAATGATGCAGGAAAATGTGCTAAAACTAAACTTTTAGCTGCAAGTTTAATCAGTTCTCTGAAACTATACCACTTGTGTGTGCGTGGAAAATTTATCTATGCCGTAGATAATTTAGGGATACCCTTAATATAATTAACTACCTTTCTGTTATTAAATGGATTAACAAACAATAGCACGGATATTCGGATGTTTAATGATGAACGCGTCGAAAGGAACATTTTAATCTAGATACTCGTACACTATATTTTTCGCATTGATTTTCTAAGAAAAAATCTTGAGAAAATTCAACACATTTAGTAATTATTTTTCCAAGTATAAAATTTATTTTAATTTTATAAATTTAAAAATTTTATTAGTGTGAAATATGTGAAACATTTATCAAATATAATAAACTAACACAATATCCACACATTTAATTGTTGGCTAAAATCTTAGAGGCAATAAACACAAACAAATCTTGATATTTATAATAAAGTTGTGTTAAATTAATTAAATAATAAAAAATCAATTCCAAATTCTAAAAGAAAAGGGATTAAGTTTATTTGAAAACCTGGAATATTAAACAATTTTCTTAGATTGTAGACTGTCGTTAATTAAATACTTCCCGAAGAAAGTACGCGAATAACGTCAACGAGAGTGTTTTCAATACGAAATTGAATTAAAATTTTAACTTAATATCTTTTGAGTTGATTTCAATGTTTTGTTGATCAATCAACGTCATTACAGCCTCTTTAGAATAATAAACACAAAGCACACTGCAAACCAGACGACAACTACAGCCATCCAATCCTCTTGAGACTAAATCGTCACTTTTAAAAGCACAACAAAAATTACTTCATTACAAAAGCAATCGCTCTTCCATTATGTAACTTTGCGAAAGATTAAATACTTTTAAACAGTTTCAAATTAAATTTCTGTATACTATTAAATTAGGTAGATATTGTAAATTTCAATGTGAAGGATTAATAGTTAGCGGTAGTAAAAGATAATGATCCAATTTAACAGAATGTCACAGCAATGAATTATTTTCTACGCATCAAAAGGATGTGATGTTATTTATTGTATATCCTAAATAAATCAAAATAGAACGTGGATGAGCTATAAAAACCGAGTCATCTGTCAATCCATCATTCTTTTCCTCAAACAGAAAACTAATAATATCTTTTGTTTTTTTCCTGAGTTATCTTAAATGTTTTTCGACTTTGACTTCTCAACAAACACATTTCGTAAAAGAGAAATGACATTAAAATTTAATTAATTGCAAAATTTCATTGTACATGTTTGAATTTAAACTTTTTTTGTGGATGAAATAAGGCTATTGTCTGAGTCTTCCTATTGTGAATGACGACCGAATTATCAAATGAATATACCCTTAATCCAATTGAACCTGTTCAGCTGATAGAGACAGACTTCGCCTATAAGCCCGCTTTTCACCCTGGACGCCCTATAGAAAAAAGGAAGAGTTATCTTTTGCTAACCTTTTGTTGAAATAAACGCGCTCCCCAAAACACACAATACGATTGTAGTTTTTATTTTGATGTTTGTTATTCCGGCTTCACTAGTACAACCATCGCTTTTACTCTCTTTTCCTTACTGTTTCACTCCTCTTTTTTTTCCTCCGAACATACACTCGCGCTTTTGTTACTAACAAAACACTGAGCAAGCGAGCCCGCGTTTACAATTTTTTTTCACTCCCATCTCAATTCTGTTCGAATAAAGGAAATTGAGGAAAAACGAACCACATTACAACGCTTTTACTTTGGATATTTTATTTTTTGAAATTGACACGATCATTTATTATTTTGTCATGTCTATTGATTTAGAAATAATGTATCTGCTATCAAAAAAATGATAGAACTTTGTAGAAAAAAAAATAAATTTGTCCTTATATTTTATCTTTATCCTTTTGAAATTTGTAATCATAAAGAAACAAGAATTATTACAAAGAATTTAGATTTTCATTTAAAAAACTTTTATAGTAGTAACGAAAACAAAATATGAAAAATTAAAAAAAAAGAAAAGAGTTTCATTGTCATTTCGTCTGTTTTTTTTTTTGTTGTTTTGCCTTCCTCCGATTCGATTAGTTTTTTATTGCCTTTTTACATGTTTCCTTTCATATGCCGCTTCTTCTTTATATTTTAATTTGTCGCATTGTTTTCTGTTGAGTAATTTTACATTATGAAATTTTTTCATTACAGAAGCATAAAAAATTTGGATAATAGCCGAATCAATTAATTATTTTTCATTTCTTGTTTTTTTTTTAATTCTCGCATTTTTTCTTCTTATTTTGAGTTGTTTTCTTATTTCGTCTACCTTTACTGCTTATTGCATTTTTCCTAATTAGACGCTTGTTATACTTGCTGTATTTTTTGGTTTTTTATTTATCTTCAAATATTTTATTTTATTTTTATGGCTTCAGATTTTTCAAAATGTTTTTCTGCTTTTTATTTTATGCTGCACATTTATTTATCACATTTTGGAGTTTTTATTTTACACTTTGTTGCACATTTAATAGTTGCACGAACTTGTGGTCTTTAATAATAACCTAGGGTGATATGCTAATGGAATGAGATGGAATGCATAATTGCAACTTGCTAGGAAATTATATAAGTTGCTTTCAGCATATTTACTATCGAAAATGAAAATATTAAGGGCTTATAAATTCAATTTCAGTATTACTCTGAATTTATTAGATTTATAAAAATTGATTTTTAGGTTTTGTTATTATTTTATTATAATTTAAGTCCATCGGAAATATTAAATAAAATTTGAAGTAAGATTAATAAAAAATAAATTTATTTAATGAATGTTATTGACATAAGAAGAAATATACTGCTAAAAATAGAAAAGGTAAAATCAATATTTACCGCAACGTTGTACAAAATTTTTGTTTGTACCCTGTCCTCTCTTCTGCTTAAAAGGAAATGTTATTCCAACCAATTCTATTGTATGATTTTATTTTAGAAAGCTGACTAAGTAAGTGTGTGTGTGTGTGTATAAAACAGAATCCTGCTGCGTTGCACAACCCGCTCGACAAAACCAAAAAAGGCGATATTTGTGGACAGAGAAAAAAATCGAATAAAGCCCAAGATCAAATTAATTAATCCAAGTCACAAACACAAGTTGCGGAGAAGATAAATCAATCAGCGAGCCAAAGAGACCGGATAAAGAAAAAAAAAAAGAAAAAAGTAAAAAAAAGTGTCCGCGAGTAACACAACTTCAATCAGTACAAGGTCCTGGAGGATAGTGCTGACATAAAATCTCCGAGGATCTCCAACAATAGAACGCGAATTCTGTTTATTTTACCCTAGCCTGCTGTTAAAAATTTTAAAACTTGCATAGCTTCAGTATTTTTTATGGTGAAATATTTCATTTATGTCGCTAGAAAGATTCCGCACATTTTAAACTGATTCAATGTAGCAGTTTTGAGGTGGGATGTTTAAAAATTCATACTCACATCGACATCCAAGTGCGGCATGGCGAATACTTTAGATGGGGGCGATTCTTTCGGCACGTATCTGTAGAATTCCTCGTCGTAACGATACCACTTGATGGTGTATAGTTCTACCTGCTCCAGGTCATAATCACAAGCCAGTGTCACCGTATCACCGACCCGCACTGCTTCCGGCACTTTGATGTGCATGTTTCTTAGCGCGGAAACACCTAAAAGGAAAAAGGAGTATGTCAATAGCAATTACAGCCAAAGAACTAATAAACGTACTGAACACATGTCACTAATTTAGAACGAATTTGTTCCGATATGTGATTTAATAAAAATGATAGTTTTTATTTTTATTTTTTTAATGTTAAATGATTGAAATAAAATAGCGATATTGATATTAATTTCATAGAAATTTTGATAATTAGGAATAAAATAATGCTATTCACAATCTATGTTTCCAATTACTTAAAATTGTATTGAAAAAAAATACTACATTAAATTAAAACAAGTAAGAGCTACATATTTTATTTAGAAAAATCTCAAATCATAATTTAAAATATACTAAAATATAATTGATATGGTTTTAATTTGTGAAATGAATTTGTTAGAGCAATGTAACTTCGAAGGTATTGTTGTAACACTTATCGGCTTGTTTTGCCGGCCATTCCAGATATAGTTTTAAATGATGTATTAGAATTAATATTATATCAAATGTGTGTAATCTTGCATTTCCTAATTGTGATGAGGAACTATGATGTGATGTTAGTATTTGAATGTCAGTTTAGTGATGGCCCATTATGTACAGGTGTTACTAGCTGGAGTCACATTGTCTGACTGGTATTATGGTAATGCCAGCAATATTCCCTCTAATGGAAGCGTTTAGTAAAAAAACCCTCTCACCCTTAGCCATCATCGTATATTTCCTTACCCTTCCCCCCTTTAAAAATAATTTGATTATTTTTCATCAGACCCAAATTATCAATGAGTGAAAATATAAAGTTCCTTACCCATTCCGTGTGATAAAACTTATTTTCATGGCTTGAATAGTCCTTTGCAATAATAAAATTTTGCTCGGGGTGAAATTTAAGGTGGATTAGATTAAAAGTTTTCCTTGGGTTTTATACTCGACTTTTTATCGTTTCCGTAAAGGACGAGGGGGAAGGAAATTTTTGTCCCAATCATCAGAATGTTTTACGCTTATGACTTAGTTTGTCTCTGGCGGCTCAAATTACGCGAAGTGCTATGGAGACGGCCCCATAAACCGCTAAACCGAATGTCGCCAATCTGTTCTCCCATGTTGTTTCTATTCGTCTGGGCCGCCACCAACTCACTTAACCGTTTTATTGATATTGAAATTCTATCGATCTGCACAACTTTATTTTGTTCATTTTTCATTAAAATCGGCAACAATCAAATTTTATTTGAAGGAGATTTTTATCTTTCATATTATTTAAAATAAAATCTAGATGATAAAAATAAAAACTTGCGGTCAAAACTTTAAAATCTAGAATTTTTAACTGTGACTAATAAATAAAATAAATATAGATACTTATTTAGTGAGGCGTAAGACATTGTCTTACATTTCGTGAAAGTATTTCTTTAAATGCTTGTTATAAGAGCAACGATTTTTTTGTTGGAAAGTCCACCTGGCATTGTTATTGTTTAGACACTATTTTTATTCATTTTAAACTAAAATTAAGTACTCGTTTTAAAGAATAGACGTTTTATGTGCCTCGTATAGAAATTTCATATACAGTACTACGAATAATACTCTTATTGGGTTTGTTTGTGAAAATTTCATAGTTGAGAAGCTTAAATCTAGTAAAATTTCAGTATCGCTTTAACATAGCACTATCATTTTTAATATAATATTGCATTAAAAACGGATATGAATCAGGGCCGATGTAATTTTTATTGTCCGCGAAGAAAAATGGGTTTGTGTTTAATGCGAAAATAATAATCTTTTATTTTCATTGCAATACGTGCGAGGCATGTTGAAAAGAAATTTAATTTTAACCGCTCAGTGCACCGCGGAGGAACATTACAGCGTCCAATAAAAGTATAAAAAGGTAAAAAAGGATTACCACATTACATTGCAACTCATATATGAGGTGCAAGGGATGAGATATTTAATGATGGTGCATCCCCTGTCATTTCAAGGTAAATAAAACTGAAGGAATTGGTTGGAATTAGTTGCAAGTGTATATAAATGTGAAGTGTCTGTGAACATTTCCACGTTGAAATTAACAGATACTTTATAGAAGAGCAGGCTGTTGCAGAATGTCATTAAACTTCGGGGTTTTATGTGTTGTTCAGTTGTAATCACTGCACGATAATTCGCACTACATTGCAGAAAGCAACGTATTGTTCTGCAAGAAATGCAATTTCATTCCATATTTATTAACGCATTTACTCCTGCAGATAATCCAACTGAAATGTGCGACCTCATTCTTTTCAAAGACGAGTTAGAGCACAAACGTTTTCGCATTAAAAAATTATCACTTTGCTTTTTAATTTTAATTTAGTGAGAAGTAGAAATACATATAATAAAAATCTAAAATGAGTCTTTGATATCCAAGATTCAAAGAAAGTACAAAGTTGCGAATATCATGTTTAAGACTTGTACAAGGTACTACAATGGGTAGGTAATGATAACTCAAGTTGGTAATTGTAGTTGTTTTGACCAGGTATCGTGTGAATCCCGCGTAATTTAAATTGCGTTTCATAAATGACACATGCACATAAGCACACAAGCATATAGTATACAATTTATTCTATTCTCGCCTGATGAATCCTAACTAGGACGAAACATTTAATGTAGCTTAAATGTATAGTTAATGCAAACTCTCGGACTTCGTTTATTATTATTGACTTCTGTACCGTGCCGTGTTAATAATAAACAACAATTTTCTTAAAAATATTGAATAGAATTTAGCGCCATTTTTTTTCTTCAATATAAAACTGCATACAAAAATGTACAATTGAATACGAAGATTTTGTTAAAGAGCAATTATACGATTCGTAATAATATAATCAAATTTATTGCGAATTTTTAATTGAGAAACGAATGGGCCTAACCCCTACAACTCTCTACATTAATCCATTCAAAAATTTAAAAACCCATAGTCTTCTAATTTATTACTGCATAACCTTAAAAATAATATAAAACCAGAGTATTTTCTTGTTTTTGAACGAAACTTTTAATTAGTTGAAAAAGGAAGTATGAACATGGAAAAATTTTATAATAATTTTATATTTCCTTGAGAGTAAAATTTTAAAAATGATTGAAATTGAAAAGGTTTTCACATTATTAAAACATTCCTTCCATATTTAATGAACCATCTCATGTTGGAGATAACTTCTAATTTTCTCTAGGGAAAATAGGAAAACCAAACCAAGACAATTAGGATGAGCTATGTCAACACAATTTGAATTGAATGAAGACACAGACTTACAATTACAGTTATATATATATATATTCTGTTTATAAGCGTCACTAAAGACATCCTGCTTATTACCGCTATTGTATTAACTAGATCAAATGTAATCGAGTTAATGAGGACCTTTATATAAGATTAATATGGGGATGTAAGCTGATGCTATTAAATAATACTTGGTTTCACAACATTACAATGAACTTCGAATTTATAATTAATTAAGGAATGGTTTATGATGTAATTCCTGCATCAACGGGATAAATAGCAAAAGGATTTTCTTTGGTAAATACACTCTTCGCAGACTACAAAGGACCATTATCACCGTAAATCGTTAAGCTTAGTTTTCCTGGTGCTTCTAGTTTAAATTGAGGTGTTTAAAAAAATCCTATTAAAATCACGTTCGTCAGGTTCTGATTCATATCCGGCGGCTAAATTAATATGGATTATACGGTTTTAAAGTTTTATATATCATTACGTATAGGTATGACAGCTACCAAAAATATATTAGAGTAAATATAATAGTAGAAACTTAATGCAATCTATTATTATCTATGTTTTGGGCCGAAGAATCAGTGATTTTGTAGTATCAGAAATCACAGAAATTACACAGGACCACAAAATAAAATTGATGAAAGATTCTTTTGACCAGACAAGATGTATAATATGTTTTTGGGGTCGCTGAAACTGATAATTGCTATTTAATCAAATCAACGTGAATTAGATTTGGATATGTGTTCAAATATTTTGTTATTGCATATAGAAGAGTGATTGAAGTGAATCACCAACCATATTTTTTTAGTACCTTAGACTTTCACTTTATTTTTGTCAGATGCTATTTACTGTTTAATTTAATTCTTTTTACGACTTGTTGTTGTAATCCAACAGCCCACGCAAATTAATGGCATCTTAAAAACAAGCCTCATAAAAATCTAACATTGGACAGACAACTTTAATTGCAAAATTTGCTAAGCGTATTCGCTATGATCCCTTTTTGATTAATGTTAAAGAGCGGTGCTACATATTAGTACATTTATCTCCGCTTTAAAATTTATTACAGCATCACATGAAAATAAACGTTACTCTTGTATTGTCTTTCATATTTGTTTCCTCTTTTTTATTACATTCTTTTAAAAATAGTTTTATTTTATTTCTACTCATAAAATTCTCTTAGCTTTTACAAGGAAACATACCTACCAAGATAATTTATTAAATTTAAAATTGTTGCAATAAATATGATCCTTTTTAATATTCGCTATCTTTTATGGAAATTTTAAAAATTTGAAACAAACTGACATGCTAGTAAAATATTTTCCTTTTTTCTTTGAGATGAGTTGATGCATAGTTTGATAGTTAAATCTGTAATAAACCCTTTTATAACAGCTATTATAATTTTATTACATCCTTATAATCCCATTATACTGCAAAGAGTAAGATTTTTATTGTAGGCCGACTTAGTACTAGCTAATTTACAATTCGGTCCAATTTTTTCTAGTCGTTGAGGGTTAACCCCTAAAGCAGTTAAAGTCTAAGGAAATTTATTTGATGAGGCCATATCCTTGGTTTGGATCGAATTGTTTTAATCGTTTTTAATCTTTCCTTTCTAGTATGGTTTAAGGTTTGTACGAAATAATTTGATCAAAGAGAAATTTATAAAGTTATGCTAGAATACCCAGTGGTTGTTGAATTAATTATAACTTTGTACACGAAACTAATATTTATAATGTAAATAATATATGTAACTATTTCAGAATAATGTGCAAAATAATTTGTTTCATTTTACCCATATATAATTATTGATGAAAATTTCTAGTTTATCTAGATTGTTATGAAAATTCTATTTTTAAATATGCATATTAGCATAGAAATTATTTTTGAAATAATATTTTTATATTTATAAAATCTGATGAAAAACTATGTACACATTTAACGCTTATTGGTTCCATCTGCATAATAATTTGCTTCAGGGCTTTAACCAAAGCGCTTCCGATTATTTTCGACAAATGTACCGTTTTTCATGTAAGCCTAATCGAAGAGATGTGAAATAAAAGCAATTAAGCAGCTGACAAAATAAATTGACGATTTTAGCGGGCAATTCAACCGGTCTGTGCTATTATTGATTGCTACTTCGCATCCTAAAATGTTTTATTTGAGATTAACATTTGATCTAAATACATAACAATTATTTCGAATAAATCTTTTCAAATATCAAATATAATTTAAGACAATTGCTTAATAATTTAGTTAATAATTAAAATTAATTTTTCGCTGATATTTAATTTAGTTTATTAAATTTTTATCAATTCTACAAGTTATCAAAATATTTTTCTATTTGTTTAGCTTAGAATTTTCAGAAATAGTTTTATATATGCCCAGGCACTAAAATGATACTTTTTAATTGTGAATATGGAGTTTATTCCCCAAGATGGCATGCGTGCAATAAAACACTATTTCAGCGTTGAGGTATTATGAAACTATTTTTTCAACTAACTTACATTTGCGATAAAACCATATCAAAATAAAAGTGTTTTAGAATAATACATTTTCTAAATTTATTTTAAAATCGTTTCAGAAATGTGTAACTTCTCATAGCTTTTTTGCATATCATTTTTCTAATGCCCCAAAAGTCCGATTCAAAAGATAAAATTGAAACTTGTTTTTTTGAAAAAATAAAGATTTAGCTATCATTTTTAGCATTTGCAATATTTCATCTTTAATTATCTTTGTTTCATAAATATTTCCAAGATTAAATTAATAAAAGGAATGAATAATTTGTTTGTTTATATTCGTTTTTTCTTAACAATTTTGATGCTGTTTAAAGAAGCTTAATCATTCTTTATCCTTTAAAAAAGGAATTCTTGGAAACAATAAATTAATTATTATTTTTTTTTTGTTAGATAATACACGGGAAAATTTCTACCCTAATAACCCCAAGCTATATTTTTTAGTTGATCTAATTATACGCAATTTAATTAATCAGTGAGCCGACAACAGAAATAATTGCACATTCATCCAATGAGATGTTACTTATAGCTAATTAATATGAACAAGGGAGTTAATTATGGCAGGAAGAGTTAATTAGGCAAAACTGAGGAGTGAAGATGAAGCAAAACAAACAATATGCAAACAACAAAAGTGTCAGAACTGAATTCAGGCCACATTTCCCTCTCGCCTTGTTAATCACAAAAAACCCGTTTAATTGAAGTTTATTTTCAATAGAAATTAATTTTATAACTTACATTTACAATTTCTAAAGATTGCTTGTACTGGAGAGTTGATTATTATTATAGGTGAATTCTTGTTTAAAGCAATTCAATGAATATTTTGTGAAGTTGAAGTTAATAGAAATTCTAACAGAAGAAATTTTTTTAATAAAAATCGTGTGACGTTAATTTGGTTTGGAATTGGATCAAAAATTTTAATGGAAAATAGCAAGCAGGAAACAGAAAATCGGACGAGTGGTAAGAATGTGAAAAATATGTTGATTCCAATAATAAAAATGCAGCACGCCTATCGATTGATAGGAACAATTTATGGGGCCCCCTTGAATAATAACACTTTACAGCTGATAAAATATTTCCCCCTAAATATGAGAAACGGCAGCATATTCGTTTACCGAATAAAAATCCATAATCGGATGGGTATAGGAAATGTTTGTGATTTTTCGCAGACCATAACATAGAAACCGATCTCCCTTAAAGACTATTAAGGGATGGGAGTATGGGACAAAATACTAAAAAAAATCTTATAAACGTTCGGAGTTCTGTGCTCCTCTACATCCCATGGGGCGGATATGCAGCCGGTGGATAAAAGGGGAATTTATAATGTCTCAAAGTATTATGGGGAGGTGGAAGCGTTTTATTCTCACGCCTTTGCAAACACCCCCGTGCGCCACATCAAACACCATCACTTGCTGGGTGATTTATTTCACACAAAAATTTTTACTTATCTGGTTTTCCTCCAGTTTTAAATGAAAATTATTAAATCGCATAAATCATAACCAGATACCAACTTCTAATACTAATAACAATACTCTTGTTCATTTGTTTAACGTTCGGTTAAGTACGTACATTCTTATAGTATACTATGCTATGAAGAGGAAAAAGATTTGTTTATTGTTTGCATGAAACAATCTATTTTTCCTCAATAGACTATACTATTCTTGTTTCCAAATGTTCATTTTGCAGAAAACTTATATGTACAATGTGCATGAAATGCAAATATAATCGCATAATTTGTATCTTAAACTTGTACATTCGAATCACTTGATTTAGCTTATGAATTTATAAGAAATATAAATGTAATTTAAAGTTTTGATCGACTATTACTCCGTTTTAATGCCACTAATTGAAGATGTGTGGAATATAAATCTTCATACTCTTAGCACCGATAACACAAGCATACAAAAAAGGAAATTACTCTTTACTAACCTATCATTCTCTATGTATTTCGGTGTTCTGAATTCAAATCCATCGTAAGAAATCCTCCAGCACGTCAACTATACATGCTATAAAAACTCTCGGATATCCAACCACAGAAAAAACATAGAATGTTCTTCATTACGAAAACTATTATTCTTTATGTACTGCTTCACATTATTTCTTTTAAAATGTTGAAGTTATATCGATATCGCATCGATTCTAAAAAATATAATGCGCATACAAATATCGATAATATTATTGATAGTAGTATCGTCAGTTGCTGTAGTTTTCAAAAGAGAGAGCGCATCGAAAGGTGTTTGTAAACGTATAGCCATATGGAACTACAGCCTGTGAAGCGTAAACTTTCAGATTATATGTGCATAAGAAAAAGTGAGACGACATTCGGAGAAAAAGAGATGTGGCGTTTACTTGTCCGTTACCTTCCGCATAAGAAGTTGTCTTGTAAAATATGACTATTCTCACTTATATTTGCTATACTATTTGTTATTGTGGTGAAAGCGCCGGGTGAATATTTTGGAACAATTAAATATGTTTTCCATTTCAGGATTGAAAGTTGTTCTAAATGTAAAAATTCTTCAGAATATTACTTGTTGCAGTAAAAATTCTTTTGCGATTTGCTTTAGGTCAAACTTACAGTTATTTTTATTAAGTCTTTTAAAAATGTAAAATTTTAGTCATTTATTTATTTTTCTATACACAAATTTTAAAATATTAAACAACTGTTTACGAATAAGTTATCAGCATCATCACTCTGTAATTAAGAGCAAGCAAATAAATAGTAAAAGAAAAAGATTGGGATTCAATTCATATAAAAAATATGTTGAATTAATAATTGTAATATACTTAACAAATTATCATTCAGGATTTTATTGTAATATTTCATTGAGAAGTTTCTTTGCTCTTTAGTTTTAAACTCTTAATTAAGAGCTAAGTACTGAAGTATTAATTCTTTTAAATTAGTTGTTAATTAGTTGAAAATTGAATTTAAAATAAATTGCAACATTCTTTTCAATTTACAGTAACGGAAATGGGGTGTAGAACAGAATTGAAGAGAACGTTTTTTTCGAAAGAGAAAAGGCATAATAAAAATTAAAAACATTATGGGAATATTTATTAGCTGAAAATATTGCCAGTGTACAAATTAAATTTCCTCGTCGGCGGCCGTAAATATAAAAACGGCAATTTTCGTTCAATTATCCCTAGAGTTTTGCTCCCTTTTCCGCGCGCGCGTGTGTGTTTTTTCTCAATATAAACAAGCCAAAAGGAAATATAATGAAAATGCGCGGGCTGGAATTAAAGACAGAATTACAACTGGCATAAACTAGCCATACTGGACATACAAAGCATTGTGGGCTTTTGAACACAAAAGCTTCAACAGAAACCGAGCACGCCGGATTTCTCTATACCCGCAATCTCACTCTATACGTATATGTTGGAGAACAGAATGTTTTATGACTTTATTACTGTGTAAATTCACTTATGGCCATTGGCAAGACACATTTCCCCGGGAAATAATGGGAGTCACAACAATCACCTTGTATTTATATGATTAACTATAACACCATTAACTACATTTACGTAAACACAACGGAGATATTTTCCAAAATTATGAAAGTACTAATAACAGATTTAAGTTATTACAAAAAATTAAATTTGTAATTTCTATAGAAATGTATGCTTTATTGCCTTCAAGAAATCAAGGCAATCTTATCCTTTTTTGCAACCTTCCATAAATTTACATATTTTTAGATTGATTGGTATTTATCTATCCTCAACAACTTAGGTTTATATTACATCACAGGTTAGTAAAAATATTAAAAAGCCAGGAATCTTCATTTCATAGCAATAAATTGTATCACTAATTTATCCTTAATTGCAATAACAGTAATTGCATGTTTATTTGCGGTTGATTTTAATAAATGAAGATTGGAGGTAAAATATTCCTTCGGTTGAGAGCCACACTCCTCTCATCCCTCGTAAATAAATTAGTTCTGGTTGGCTCTCGGCCAGGCTGCGGCACATTTCCTAGACAACCCTCCTGGGATCCTCTAAAAACGCAGTTTACTATCCGTCGTAGACCACTCATAATAAAACCTCTTTACCCCTCAGCAAACATTTTTTTATTTAATTCAATTTGATTCAAAAAAGCACGCACCCTACACATTAAAATGAATTTCCATTAGTGTCAAAACTGAGGTCCACAAAACTTTTAAATTTATCGATCAATTCATATAGTCAGGTGTACATTAAATGACGTTACTATTATGCTTTAATCTCCGCTGTCATGTTATTGTATTCTTCGTGCCGTAACATGTCGAATGAATTTGGCCACATGAAAATTCAATAGTCGGATTTTGTACATTACAGCAGTATTCGCCCTTGTTTTACTTTCAGATTGTCAGTAGGGCGAATAGATTAATATTAATATATCATCTTTTATTGAATATTATGTAACACATTTTGATTCAGAAGATGAAACTAAAAGTGCTGACACAATCATCGCTTTTATTATGGGGAATATTTTATTTTGGGGTGCATATTCACTAAAATGATTCAATTTCAATAATGGAATCATTTTTTGTGTTTTTATAAGCAGAAAGCTAAAATTGTACTTCGTTTAGTTTGGATCATCAATCGTAATATATTTTTTTAATTGTTTATTTCCATATTTTTGTTATCAAAATATTTTTGATTTCACATTTATCTTCGTGCGACACAAAAATTTATATTCTTAGTAGTATAATTATTAATAATGTCTCGACAAACTGATTCTACTAATATGTACAGTTAACTTGTGGTTTTAAAGTACGAATTCCACTTTATTATTATTTTAGACCATCACTTATTTTAAAATATTCTATTAAAACTAAAAATAATTTATTGTTGGTAATTATAGAATTATATTACATACATATTTAAAACAAACTAAAATGTTGTTGTATAGAATTTCCTGCTAATGGAAACGTTCACCATTTAATAATAAAAGTAAAACATTATTATAAAGTCTATACAAATATACGATAATATTTCATTACTGCCAACATCATATTTGAAATACACTTTTCAATTTGAAAATTATCTAAATTAACTAGTTTTCTGTAGAACGAGGAATACATTTTTTCGAGGTTCATTCAGCTATGTAAGTTTCATTATCTGAAAAGTTATGCATTTATTTATAAATATTGTGTTTTTGCGACAATCGTTATTTTATGAACTTTGTTAATAAAAAAATAATTATATCTATATAATTACATTATAAATTCCTAATGCATTTTGAGAGTCGCCCCATTACAATGTTGAAATGACTTATTGCAAAAAGTATATAATCATAAGGTGAGTAAAATGTAGTTGTAAGTACGTGTGTGACTGAGAATTCATTGCATTAAGTGTTGTTACAGGACCAAGATAAAGCAAAGTCTTCTCCTCGAGTTATACATCTGTCATATCAAACAAGAATCCATTAGGTTTTCGGTGGAGGCAGCCTTTGAGTATTGTACGTCATGTTATGACGTCATATCAAACCGGCACCATCTATTACCTTAAGTGACAGACTAATGCCGTGAATTTCAATCTGTTTTAGTTTTTTTTTCATGCTTCGCGCTACATTGTGTTCCTATCCACAATAGCACTTAATGCCTTCGATATAAACGCTTTTCATTTTAATATGACATTTTCCATTTCCCATCCTCCCCAACTACTGATGAATTTACTCTTCTCCTGCTATTGTTCAAATGAATTCTAATTTACTATTTTGAAAAAAAATCTACGCTTATTTTTATTCCACTACAAGCAGTTACATTTACAGTTAAAATGTAGAGGTGATGATAAATTACTTTAAAATAAAACGCTTGTACTTACATAATATTGCTTTTTTAAATAACCTTCCCGTATTTTATCTTGAATTCCACAAATATTAGTTTTCTTTTTTATTCGAGTGTTAATAACAAAAGATTGATGGAGCATCTGATTATCACAAAGCAATACCTTTAGAGTTCTTGCATATCCTCGGATCCTATTACATGATAATCTTTTCTCCCCCTTTTTTGAAAATAATAACTTCAAATAACACCATCTGGGTCCTATCTATATTATTTTTTTGAACCAATACGAATATTAAAAGGAAACGTGATTTTCTAAGTGTATTTTAATCATTATACCTTCTTTATACAACCTTCCTTTTTATTCCTTTTACATAAAAATCATCCTAATACCCGTCCCTTAAAATGAACCATTATTAAACTATCTAATGACTAAATAATAATAATTTTTATTTTATTAAATTATATTTCTTTCTTATAAAAAATAAGAAACTATTTTTTTTAAAGTAAATTAACTCACATTTCAATACTTTTAATTCGAATAACCTTAGAATGGTTAATTAATCTAAATATGCGTAATAATGGGAAGACAAGCTATTTAAATTGTTAGATCAAAGGAAAGGCGTAGCCTGTTAATTCAGAAATACTCGCATATACAGGTAATTCGAATTTGTGCTATATGCGACATTAATTATGCAAACGTCGCGCACAGAGTTCGCCTTTTAAAGGATAAACAATTAATTCCGAAATAAATAGCTTAAATCTAATTGGAACATCATCGTTTGACAAAGTTACTGTAGCTATATACTACTAAAGATTAGACCCTTAATACTCAAAGCGATATAATGTATATGCATGGTGCATATATACCGTCTCGTATGCGATGAAAATATCAATATGAATTTTGTAGGATTGTGTAGGAGTTATGCACTTGTCGATGTAAGAATTTTTATTGAAGGAATTGAGTGATGTATCGAGGAATGATGTCAATATTAACCTATTTTTCAGCATGTCATTTTATAAATTGTTTCTGGGTGAGGAGTGCTAATTTTTCACAGCGTCTTCCTCCTAACGTCAACACCTCATGTTGTAAAGGTTTTGCTTGCACATGTACTCATAACAGTATCAAAGCTGCATTTCAGGGTGTTTGTATTAGGCAGTTAACATGATTTCATAACTATCACAGTGCACCATTATGTAACAAGTTGTTTAGAGAAATATTTCAACAATAAATTATAGAAAAACATGAACTTTTTTTGTATCAGAAACGTTAATACTTACATTAGAAAATGTTTACAATTTTGAATTATTGATCTTATTCATAGGTCAAGTACCTACCAATTACCTTCCACAAACGATGTTAGTAAGTTTGATTTATCTGCAATATTTTCAAAGATTCCTGCTTTTCATTATAACTTTTTAAAGTTGCTGAACCTTGAGTCATATTACCTGTCGATTGCACTCCTCCGAAATCAATTGATTATTGAAAGCCTAAACCAAATGGAAAGAAACTTTACTTTTTATATTATTCAATCAAATTTAATTTACCGGATGCTATTATTTTTTTATTTATGTTTTTTTTTTGTTCAGTTACATTTCCTTCATCTTCGAAAATCTGTTGTGCAGCCTTAATTTTAATAAACGAAGTAAATAATAATAAAGCGTGTTGGCAGGGGTTCGATTAGTCTTTCGAAGGGTGTCCAATTCAATTATCGAAAAAAGGGCGAAGCAAAAGCAAAATAAAACAAATATCGCGAGAGCGTTCTCTTTCCCTGATTATATTAATTTATTTGGAAAGTTTTTTTTTTCTTTTTTGTATATGATGAAGTATTTTTCTTATTGAGTCGTACCATATTTCAGTGTCGAAATGCACTCTGATTCCCACCAGTTAACAAATTGTTTACTTGTGTTCTCTTGACTCGGTTGAATTGAGATGGTCAGTCTGCGGTATCACTTTTCAACCCCTAATATATCAAATTATAAATTATAACCTCCAGCTTTTGGAAAAATGTACGAGAAATGTAAATGCTCAGCTTTTTTGCCCCTTTTCCGAATTGAATTGCAAATAGAACAAATATACATAAATATATGCGAGAGCCTTCCTAAAAATGTAGATATATTTATAAATTCTTCAAAACAGATGAGAAATTATATAGCTAACTATACAGTGGAATACATAAGAAGCGATGTGAAATAGACATGAGACATTTACTTATACTCTTGAGTAAATAAGTCGTGACTGGATTACAAAATACTCCTGCAAAACGCAGTAATCTTATTATCTTCCACGTGTAAGGGGTAATTTCTTTACGACATATGTCTATTTTCATTTTGTTTTATTTATTTACTTCTCTCAAACTTTGAAATTCATTTGCATTTGTTACAAAATAATCATTATGTATAATTAAAAGAAAAATTTCTATTACTGAAGGATGCATCTTTATTTATGTATGTGACATTTTTATAGGTCAGATCATTCACAAAAACAATGCAGTATGTATCGGACGAATTAAACTTTATAATTGTCATGTATTTGCAACGAACATAATATCTAATGAAATACTACAAATAAAAGTTTAAATATACGTAGGTATAAGTATTCTGTTTTTATAATTTATTTGTTGATCTAATAGTGACAATTGCGTTAAATAGATTCAATTGTCTATGGATTCAATACCGACACCCAAACGTAGGATGTTAGGTGGCATAATGACGCTATTATGAAACCCGTTTGGTTTTCATAATGAGTATGTTATAATTATAAAGTGGAAAAAATTTAATTACTTCATAAATACATTTCAATAAACTGATTTGTGTTAAAAGATGCAGTTATTGTTACTCCGGGCAAAAATGTAGAACTTTCGCTGAAGAATTCATGAATTTTTATCAGTTAGTCACCACTAAGCGTATATATAATTATAAATAATTAATTGAGCGTAAAGAGGATATGAGTATTTATTGCTAAGTAAGTAATTAAGGATACGCAATTCTAAACATAAGTAAAGTAAAACAATATTTCGGAAGCATGTGTGCCTAAGTAATTAAACAAAGGATAGGGGTGTAAGCCGGGTAAAGTATAGGGACAGTTGCGGCCACTACGTGGGGCTGTATAATCAGAGTATCAGTTCCAGGGAGTGTCCGGAGAATTTGCACAACGTAACCACCACTAAAGTAGATCACAAGCGGCTTTCTATATAAGCCCCATGCGATCTTCGCGCGATACAAGGGGTTGCCCTTTTTTACCAGGCTTGCTATTTTTATTTTGCATGAGATTTTTTGCAAACAAAGATCACAAGCCAGAAAGCTCCTATTATGTTCGGGGTAATAAAAGGAAGATTGCAACAAAAGTAAACAAAGATAAAAGTGAAGGATTAAAAAATAGGCACTAGAGGGAAATTTTTGCTGTGATTTATTGAGGAAATTGATTAACCGGAATGTTATTTAAGGCCATTAAAAAAGTATTTTATATGAAAAGTTTTCTTTTTTCTTTTAAAAACAATGGGGAAATTCAAAACTTGGGAATTTTAAACCCATTTAATATGTAAACTGTTTCAAGGATGTAATTTATATTTTTCCTGATGTAAATATGTTGATGTTTGTAAGGGATGGGTATCATTAAAGTAAATTACCCGTAGCCTTTTCCTTGATAATTTTTCATATGCGGATGAAAACCCGTGCTATAACAAATGTAGTCGATACGATTTGCATTACAATAAAATATATTGAATTCTTATTAAACGACTCCCAACTGGATGTGAGATATAAGGTAGAACTTGGCCCTAGGGAGTTTCACAGTTTTGGGAATGCAGAGCCAGTGCCCTCAAGGAGCTCACACTCTACATTATAGCTCCCTTATCCAACACACACAAGTCAGATCTGATGTAACACTGTTAGTGTATTAAGCGCATTTATTATCTTGTTTCATTAGAACACCCCAATGTATCAGCTATCGATCTCACCTTTTAAAACCATTCCATCTATATATGAGATTGAATTGTAATATATTTTATTTATAACATTTTATTTATCAAATGATTTTTTAAAACTAAGAAAAACTAATTAATATTTTGTTAGTTTTGCAGATTTTTTTTGTTGAGTTTATTTATAAATGTAGATGTACAGGATATCCCAAATTTTGTGTTAATTTATAAAATGGAAAAATTAAAAACAAATAAATATTAAATTAATAATTGAATAAAAAATAATTTCTACTACTTTTTATGGCTAACTTTCCTGAATTTTATTATTTTTATTTTCTTCCATACGTCATGTACATTTACATTTTCTATGTCTATTCTTAAATATTCTGAATAAGTGTCAAACGGTTAACTAGTAATCATCCTAATCATTAATAATTTATAAGTTTTAATTTATTATTGAAGTCTTAATATCCTTAATAATTCTTGTTATTTCTATTCACATTTTTATTCTTCGCCAAATTTTAATTTTTAATAATTTATAAGAAAATATTTTTCGAAACAAAAAATAACTTCTATACCATTATCTTCAAAGTTAAATAAATGTTTCTTTTGAATATAAAATGAAATTAGCTAACCGCTTTTAAAATTCCATTTAATTTTTTTGTTAAAATTAAATGAAGAGTCAATTAAAACGCAGTTAAATAATAAGGGGAAATTAAGAAGGTAATTTAATCAAACTTCACCTAATAAAAAATATATTCGCAGACGACAAATAAAAAAGTCAATTTATTTAGAGGCTCCCTAAAGGTTCTTACAGGCAAGAAATAATTAACGTGGTTTGCGTTCATTACTCAACAAGTCTTAATCATTTTTTATTGATTTAGAGAATTGAATCAATTTAAATGTACATAAAAAGATATGTATGTTTAGTCCTAGTTGCCAGTAGAGAATAATATGAGAGTAGATACTATTTCTATTATTAATCGGGATGGTTATGTTAATTGACGAAGAAACATGCTTCCTAAATCTTTCAATTTTGATAGATAAATTGATTCTACATATTTCCTTTTCCTTATTTTTGTGTGTGATAGATTTTTAAATTGGTCGACCTGCAAAATTGTTCGGACTCTCAATGAAATTTATTTTCCGGTTAGGTTATAGATTGGGTTCCGAGATGAGTTACGGACGTCGTGCCGCCATCCCTGTAAGAAATCTTAGTAGGAGAGAGCGAGCCGCTTTTTGCGGACCGGCGTCTAGCCGACATAATTTAGACCGGGACAAATTGTTCTGCACCTTGATTAACGGATAAAGATAACATTGATGGAAGGCCAATTTATAAAAGTTGCCCTCCACGGTACGGACAATCTCATTCCAAATCTAATTATGTAAATATATCATGAGGGCTATATCTTTAAAGTAAAACCATTGACTAATTGCATCATTAATTTCTATGTATATTATTTAATCTTATAGTTATAAGCATACCACTCTCTTCATTATACTCGTAAAATGAATTAATTAGTAAGATGCATCTAAGCCTTTCCACAAAGGTAAATGAAATTTGCAAAATTTCCTTAAAATTTCCTACAAAGATTTATAAGGAACTAAAATTAAACGATGGCAAAATTTTGTCTCTACAATAACAATTTAACAGGTTTTATTTTTTTTGTAATTATAATTAACCAATTCTTATTAGAATGAATTAATTTTTTTTTTTTATTTTTAAAACGCTATATTAATATCCAATAGTTCCAATAAAAAATAAATCGATAAAAGCTAGTAATATGATTTCATCTTCTGAATAATTTAATATATCGGTAATTAAAGATTTTAGTTTTCAAACTACATGCAGTAGTTTTGTAAGTTAGTGAAATTAGTTCTTTGTATCAGTTCGAGTTAAGTAATTATTCAAAGAGCAAGCTGCATACAAAAAGAAAATATTCACTTGCGAAACTTTATAGTTTTCAGTACTTGCTGGAGTTTTGATTTTTTCAGCACAACCATTTTCCTAAAATAACCGAACAAAAGCAATTATAACTTTCACAATAACATAACTAATAACTAACCCGCAGTATTGTCAAATGTCCACGGTTTCCTGTTTAAAACCGAAATAGACGCCGCATTTACGGTGTGTTTATGTCCATTTGTTGCCAACAGAAAAGTAGTAACTAGTCAACTTTTACATTCCAGTTGCATTATGCGCTGATTCCGTGATTTTACTTCCGTGATTAGTAATTTCTCGAAAAAGAAACAACATTCCCTTATTGGTGTTGCATGTGCTTTAAGTGCCACCCTCACATATAAACTTCCCCTTTAACAGTATCGTTAATGGAAGCCCCCATGTCAGTGCGCCACCCGATACCGCGACATATGAGACACTTTAAATTCAATCAAAAGATAAATGGTGGATGCGCCGGGACATAGAAATTTCCCTCCTCTTTTAATTACCCAAAACATAAAATTAACTTGTTACACGCCTTAGTAAGTAATGGGGGAAGTTTGAAATTAGGGTTCAGAAGCTACCCCTCTGTAAATTACGAAAATGCAGTAGATTAGTTAATAATTTTCCAAGTTCTACTGAAAACGCGTAAATCTTTCTCCGTATTAACTTTTTCTTTTGTCAGATAGCACAAAGGAAAGTTTATGTAATGTATTAACATAATAATACTGAATTTATATTCTGTTTAGGGTTGATTGTGTAGGGATGAGAATTACATTACCTCATCTGATAATAGATATTTGATTTTTCAAATCATGAACTACATAAAAATTCTTTGGTCCTTTCATATCAAACATTTTTCTTACCACAAAATTTATTAAAACTTTTAACTTTTATCACTCAATTTAACTTTATCAAATCAATTTGTTGAAGTAATTCAATTAAATTTGAATGAATGTCTTAGATAAAAAAAATTCTCTTGAAATTTAAATAAAGTAGGCTGCGATCTTTTTCCCATTTCACACATCAGTTGATATGGTTATATATTTTTCCACGTCATAATCTGGCTCTTAGCTTTCGAAGGAGACCCATACATTTCCTTTGTCTATATATCAGGAAATTTGAATAAAATTTTTTATAATAGTTGTGTTTACCTTTGGAAGAAAAATATCAAAAGGGATTTTATTAAGTTTCAAATTTATTGCATCATATTTTTCACATAAATCCTTATAGAAATATTCTGGAATGCCAGTTTTTACAAACTGATTTATTTTTAACATCTAAGATATAAAATAATCAGATTTTAGAATGATTAACATTAGCTAAAAAAAATGATTAAACTTGTCATCCATAGAGAGTGAAAAGTAACTGATTTTTTTTTCTAGTTTTTGAGATTTCTCTGTTCAGAATTTTTAATTTCCAAATTTTCATTTTATACAATTCTTAGTTATCCAATTCCTTTTTAATATTTTTGCACATTCATTTATCAATTCTTCCATGATTTTTTCCAAACATCGAGACTGTTTTAGAAGATAAACATATTTCTTTAAACAATAGAAGTAAAAGAAGTAAGCATGGAATTTCATTTACATTATCTATTTTCATAACAGTGAATTTGGTTAAGATTTCATGGTATTTTCACGACATAGTGTCAAATATATAAAATTTGTTTCGCATTAATAATTTAATTAATCACTAATCAGTGGGGTATTTTATAATTACGAATTTTAAGATTCTTAAGCTAAATAATACAGTATTACATTTAATTGTGAAAATATAAAAATACTCTCAAATCCCGAAGTATATTACTCAAGATGATTTATAATCTGCATCACATCTTATAAATGTATGATTATTATCTTTCGCTATACGCTGATGGAGCCTTCTTTCAACGAGACATATATGTGTGTATATGTGTACAGGGGAATAAGAATGACATTTTGAAATATGATTTCGGCGCCACATTAATATTTCAGTCGTATAGTAAAGCCGATATGGCTTCCACATAACTAAAAAAGAAAAACTAAATCGTAATAAATGGGTAACCACTTCTGAAATATATTCAACAAAAAAAAAAATCCGACCGCACCAATCTAAATTTCAATAAAGTGCCACCACTCAAAAATATGTTGTTTTTATTTTATTTTCGTGACGTGAATATAATCTTTCCAAATATTGACGTAAATGATGCTTAAAGTGTGTTCCCGGACTTTACCTATGTCATGTAAAATGACAAAGGTTTTAGTTTTTTTTACAGTGGGATAAAATTCGAATAAAATCCCCATGCTAAACATTGACAGGGGTCGAACAGACACGTCTTACAAGTTTTTTTGTCTTGTTGTGGAAGACTTAAGGAAAGTTTCTACACCTTTTTAGCATAATAAAACGTAATAAATTTGAATATTGCAAAACGCAACAATTTTAAGAATAAAATACTGGAATTGTAATGCAAATATTAATTTTTTGTCATATTCAATGATTTTATCAATATAAAAATTCAAATCCGAAATCAAACACACATATATTAAAATTATTAAAATAGAGGATCTGGATACTTCAATGCCAAGAAAAAGTACAAAAATATTTTTTTTGCTGTTAACAAACACAGTTTTGTTTCAAATTTTATGTGGACTAAACAAAAATTGCCAACACTATATGTAGCTCGGGGCACTAATTAATCGAAAAAGGGAAAATATGCCCTGTGCAGTTTAGCCCCGATCTATCCTACCCAATAAGGGACACATATACATACAGAAGAATTGTCAGACATGTACACCCAAAAAAATTTCTGCACCATCAAGTCTCTCTCCTTCCAAAAAGAAATAGTTATTTACATATTGTATATAATATTTTCACTTTTTGTCAAAAAATTGATCGAATAATATTTTTCTTGATTGTATCATAAAAAAACTTGAATTTTGTCAACCTCAATACTTTTTATGTTTTTATATGTTACCTAATTACTTTAAACGAGCAATTCTTGTATATATATAGTGACAGTGAAGAAAGTATTAGGTTAGGAGCCCATTTTGTCATGGTAACCAGTTCATGTATGGCTAAGATCGAAAATTATATATAATACGAATATAACAAATTCTGTTGCTATGATATTTAGTTATTTAAACCAATAGGAAAACGAAATACCAAAGTGGTATTACATTATATGAAACTCGAACAGTCAAGTTGGAAAATTATAAACCTTAAATGTGATAATTGATGAGTGTGAGTAAGCGTTTAAGTATCAGAATATTAAAATATTCATTTTCACAATTTCAAAAAGAATGTTGAAAGAGCTTCACTTCTATTTTCAGTAGTCCTTAATTAAACATTCATTTATTTCAAAAAAGCTAATTCCTTTAATACATTAAGATGTGAATATAAATGAAATGAAATGTGCTTTCACAAGAGGCTAATTATAATATTTTTTATAACGAGAAAATATGCTTTGCATTTTTTAACCTCCGCTTACATTCCTGCGTTAAACATTGAAAGTGTTTCTGTTTTTATAATTTTAGCACAAAAAAGCAAACGCATTTCAAAAGCTTTCTACCGAATATAAATGGATTTGAAATTTACATTAAAAAAGCAACATCGCTTTTTGCCTTTATACTATCAGTAAATATACCAATTAGCCCATCAAACAAAATTTTGCTTTTACTAGATAAACCCTCAGGGTCGGATCACTTTTTTGCTCTTTCTGATGCTTCTTGAAATAAAATTTGCAAAAATATATAAAAAGCAGTCCAAAGTTTAATTAGGCATAAAATGATAAGATATAAAACAGCCACTAATAAAAACTATTTGCCTTTAGTAATAAAGTGGGGAAAATATGAAAATATTTTATTTGCAAGTTATAAATTTTTGTGATACATCTATATATGAGTAACTTACGAGAAAATCGTAATGGATGCATGCTGGAAAGGATGAGACATATTAAAATATAATAAGCAGCTTTCCTACGAATATCGGGAGATAAGGTGGCCCGTATAAAATTTTAAATGAGGTTCCTTTAAGGAATATCTTTTAAAATTTTTAAAGAGGATTTTAAAAAATATGAGTTCAGTGTTTTATTAATATACCCAAAATTGTAATAAAATAAACTTGAACGTAATATTTAACTTTTGTCTAGTTTTTACGATATTCATAAATCTATGAATATTTACTTTTATGATGTGTAGTAACTTTAGTGCATTTATTTCCAGTATATTTATCACTAAAATCAGTTTTATTTTTCAATTCTCATTTAGATATTTTTTTTACTAGAAAACAAATGCTATTTTATTTTACATTAGTTTAAAAAAATTCCCAATTTAATGTTATTCGGAAAATTAAAATTTATTAATAGTTCTGAAACGTAAGAAAAAAATGAAAATCTTCTTTGAATTATATTTTAGGTAACATTTCAATCAATGTGATAACAAGATTTTATTTTTACTATACAAATTGATCCTTAAACTATTAATAAATATAATTTATTATTTACTGCTAATATTCAAAAATGGTGATAAGCTCTAAATTACAAAAGAGAATTTATAAACATTCAATACTGCTTTGAATCATTTCATGTACAAATATGCACGTCATATTAACATATTTATGTACTAAGGTATTAATTTTTAATATTTTTATCTTGGGATTAAAAAATTTAATTTGTTTATACATTTTATAACCGCATACATTTTTAAGCTTGCTATACCATATTTCAATTGAGAAGGAAGATAAATGAAGCTCATTTATACTCTAATGTAATATTTTTAAGGAGCTGCTCCGAAAAAAACCATCGTCCCCTCTTTATTCCTCTCCCTAAATTATTAATCCGGCTACATATTTTAAGCTAAAAGATTACTTCCCAAAAATTGTTTTATTATTATGCACACCCACACAAGAAAATAAATAAAACATGCGAAAAATTCAATTAATCCGTTATTAAAGAACAGTCACTGGCAGTGGTTTCTAATTTTTTTTCTTTGTTTTTTTCTCTGCCACTTCTTGTTGTTCCTGCTGATGTTATTAATTTACGGCTCGGAATGTGTATTTATGAACTTAAATGGAGATGGAGATTTACCGTTAAGATTTATTATGGTAATTGCATTCAAGGAACTTGGGTATTTTTCATTTTATTAATATAAAACAGTACACTTTACATTAAGTTAAGAGCTCATCCACTTCTATTCTATTACTTCATTAAATTCATATTTTGTGAATGTTTTTGTTTCTATTCTCTATTATATTCGAAGAAATTATGAGAAGAAAGAGTAAATAGGGACATATTTATTAATATATAGTAATTTAATGAAACCGAGCAGAGTATATAATTCTTTATAATGATCATTGTAAAAACATATTTAGGATAAGAAGCTTCTATTATAAATGGATGCGAGCATGCATATTATACTTTTTAATTATGGTAATTGTACAGAAAACCTTAGAAATAAAAAATAATAAAGCAAATTAGCCAATCTATGGTTTAAGAGGTTATTTTTATTAAAAAAATATTTTGGGACTGTCTTAGATGTCTTGACATCGCAACAAAGATTCCAATTTACACTTACGAAATTTAATGGCTATTTTATAAAATAAAGGTGATCACAAAATTTAATTTCCGGTGGATGGAATTGCTATTGCATTCAATTTAATTTAGTTTTCATAAAAACTATTTTTAAAACACATAAAGAAACTCACAGAAATAATTAAACACACATGAAGTATAAAATATAGGATTTTAAACGTACATTTAGTTGTCTAGAAGTCAAGCAAAACATATAATTTCAATCAGCTGCCTTTTGATGTGGTGTTAGAACTTCGGAGACAGAGATTATGTTTCAAAAAATTTGTGTGGTTTACTATGGTAGACTACTAATACACTTGTTAATAAAAACTTTCTTCGTACTCTTATCACCCAAAATACTTTTGAGAAACTTAGACTTAATTCAAAATTAGATGTAGTATTGATCGGTTAAAAAGTTTCAAAAACAGAGTTGATTCATTGTATATAATATAGATTGTGAATAATTTAAAATGTTGTTGTTAATTGGAGTTGCTTCTTGGTATTGTATAGCAAGTTGCTATAATTCTAAAGGAAATTTCAGGACATATATAAAGTATCCTTTCTGTTCTTGTTACCTCAAAGTTTACTTCTCCTTATAACAATACAAACAGAATATTAATATAGTTCAGTGCAATAACGACTGGTACAAACGTACATCCACTGCAACTTGTATTTCCTTTCCTATTAATTTCCTCTTTCGTGTTATTAATTGTTAAGAGAAGAAGGAGGTGGGGTGGGGGGCTGACGCGTGTTTTAAGTAAATATTTTCGGAATGGAACAATCGATTTATCCGCGTTTTATTGCATCAATCACATTAAGAGACGTAACATTTTTATTTCCGTCAGGGATCTAAGGAGTGGGCAACATTTGACAAATGGTCTTATAAACAAAGCCGGACAAAAAAGTGAACGTTCGACGGAGGGTTGTTTTGTACTTCCCCCGTTCACTGAGAGAGGATACAGTTTAGGGAAGTAATAAAACTGTTGTAAATACAATTGGAAAACAATCGTACACTAATTGATTTACTTGCGCGCACACACACACACACAGAGCAGCAAGTTTTTGGAGACAGTGCTTATTTTTCAGTTGTTCTAGTTCAGTAACCTAAAAATTCCACAAATAAATTAATTTGGATGTAATAAACTTCGAAGAAGCTTGTTGTGCAAAGTTGTTAATTAAATTAAACACATGTAATATAATTTTGGTGAAAAGTAATAATTATTTCATATATACATGGCAGCTAATTTAGTTAGGGCAACTTTAGGCGGTAGCAATAATGATGTAATTTAGTTTCAAGAGAAGTTACAAACCTATTCTCAAGCATCTGACAAATATCAATATGATTCTGCTTGCTGCACATGACTGACATTCAATTCCCATACAACGGAAACGTTCCAACAGTTCAAACTCAAACTTAGTAGCAAAAATGATACCATTTGAGGAATTTTAAGGATTTGTTTTGCAATTTATTCGACATCTTCCTATTTTCCACATTTTCATAAATTTATTATTTAGAATAAATTTCATGGATATAAACTTATCTCTAGATAATAATGCTTGTTGTTTACATTACAAAATCAATTTGTAAAAGCAGTGAAACTTAATTAACCATTGCATCCTTTTGTGCAACGAACTAAATGCTGAGGAGAACGATATCGCAGTTAACATTATCCTTTTTTCTTACCTCAGCCTAAAATTGGCTTAATTAGATTCACTAATTTTGGATTCATCCCTTTTAAAATTTTGTTAATTAATTATTTAAATTAGATTTATCTATTTATTAATGTTCCTAGTTTTATTAAGTACTTAATTTCCCAACTTTTTGTTTTTG
Source organism: Coproporus ventriculus (assembly GCA_027574865.2). Classification (NCBI taxonomy): domain Eukaryota; kingdom Metazoa; phylum Arthropoda; class Insecta; order Coleoptera; family Staphylinidae; genus Coproporus; species Coproporus ventriculus. The sequence goes on along the minus strand of JAODAH020021227.1, from coordinate 77,532 downwards.
TTTTAATAAAAATCTTTTTACATTCTCGATTTAGATTTACTGCTTTTCAATTATTGTAGATCTTTGACGTCAATAGAAATCTGGTTCTATCATGTCTAATTTCTTTAATAAAGTCGGTTTCCTGGTAAAAATACTGACACGTTTTCAGGATTCTTGTTTGAGTCATTTTGGTTGTTATGTAATATATGAAAAAAATTTAGAATTTCTTATACCAGACTACCTCAGTGTCTTATTAATTTGCATAAAAAAGTAATTTTCTTACAAAATAAAATAATTGCAGAAGATTTAACCAAAACTAAATAAATATTTTTTTCTCTTGCTTTTATTTTCAACAGTTTATTTAAAATAACTAACAACAGAAAAGTAATAAATGATCAATCATCAAATTTTTTATTTAAAAAAAGAAGAAATAAAATAATTGCGAAAATAATTAGACTATCTCTGTTAATACCTGTTCTAATTAATGTTAGGGAGCATGATGTTAAGAAAAACCTTTTATGATAATTTTAACAACCTAACACGAGTCTGGGGCCTGTAATCTCCCCTTTAGTACTCTTTATGCAAGATCGGTTGAATTTTATTGGACAGTGAAAAGTTGTAAACTCATAAAATATTAATAAATCCAGTCTGGGTTATCGTAACAGACACAAGTAAATCGTAATTTACAAACAGACGAGAACCACTTCATGTTGAAAAAGGGAAAATTGGAAATCTCAAAAGCGCACACAATGAGCGCACTGAATACATTATGATCACCCCTAAGAAAATGCCGACATTTATTGCGTGTTTGTTTTCTTTCTCCCTTTTCTGATAAACATAACAAATCCGATTTTGTTTATTCGGAAATTTTGTAAGGTATGCTTGAAATATTTGGTTTGGTTTTATAAAAGAAAAAGCTCTGATTTTAATTCAGTTTTATTGGGGTGGAAGTTGTATAACTGTTAATAGAACTATATTTATTAAACAGTCAAAATGGAGTTATAGGAGTGGTTGGTTCTTTACATTAAATCTCCAATTCGTGCGGACTTATTTGCATAAATTGCCCCATTCGTGAACAGTGAACATATTATAAAGTAATTACCACGTAGTTATTATTTACTGTGTACAGGGGCGCGCACTTGCGTGTATATGGCTTGATTTATACGTCATGTTTACCACATAATGTTCCAGGTATCCTCTGGTGTAACATGCTGTTATAGTTCATTTATTTCAATGAGGGGTCCCTTGCAATTATTCCTGTCCCTTATTGGAGTCATCCCGCTATTGTCCAGTTAGATGAGAACACGCGACAAATTACGCCTCTTAAACGTTCCTCATTTTTCATTTCAGTTAAGAGTTTGGCACTCACATTTTTAGGCGTGTTGATTGTTAACACGCATGCATAATTAAATAAGCCACGCTGTGTTGGGATTGTTGACGGGTTGGTTTGATATACAAAATGGGTATTTGCGTGTGTAACCCCATTTATAAAAAGTAAATGTGAATGTTAATAATTTTGTGGCGATGAAAAATGAATTATCGTTCCTACCATTGTACTTAAGAATTTAAGATTTAGTTCAAAAAATATAACTACGACCACGATTCTGCATAAATTTAGCCGATATTACATAAATTAATTTTGTAGTCTTTGAACATATTATGCATAGTCCAATAATAATTGATTAATCTAATTACCTTGAAACGATTCCTAATTTCAGTGCAATGTTAACATAGAAAATTGCTTGCCATAAGTTAATTATATTATGCAAAAATATAATTATTCATCTTTGCGTAACAATTTTACGGATGTGGTTTATATTTTTTTCAGTAGGACATAGATTTACTATCAGGCTTAGACTATTGTTGAAATTAGATATATAACGCTTCTTGCCTCTGATAACGTGTCCACAGTTTCCGATTTTCTCTTTGTAATAATTGCTAATAATTCTCGATCTATGTTAAACTGCTTAAGATTGCTATCGAGATTCCTTTATCGCTGTCTACTACACACGTACAAAATTATTTTGAATTTAACTATAACATCTAATTTAATTATTTAATTACAGTTTGCAAAATTATTGATTCGATTTTTATGTAAATGTATAATTCTGCTTGGGCTTGAGTTTGCCATTTTCCTTTAAACTTGATAGCGATTCACTACAGTTTTATCCTGCGGAAGCATGCATAATCTTTAAACTAAACAAAACTCTCAAGTATTACACTCACTTAACAAACTGGTGTTGATTACAGACAAATTTCAAGAAAAAAAAATCAATATTTAAACTATTTTTCAATACATTATATATTCAAAATGTTTTAATTAATTTAATTAATATGTAAAACAAAATAATAAATATTTGTTTACTTCGAAACAAATGTATTAAAATACAAATAATGGCGTGGGAATCTAATATCCGGTTTCTCGATAAATAACAATAAACTAATTGGCCGAACTTGATCAAATAATTTAATATAATTGTAAAGGGAAGGGAGGCATCAATCTATTGTTTCTCTAAAGAGACTAAGTGATTTCATTTGAAAGAGATTTGATTTAATCCATCAGATCTGACCCTAAAATGCTGTGAACCTGACCCAATCTAAAATGACGTAGCTGAACAGAATTTAATATGAACATTAAATTGAAATTCGTCAATACGGCGAATGCTTTCATAAGAAAAAAATATCGGGAGGGACGTGCGGAACAAAATTTCGATTTGGCTTTATTAAATTTTGATTGGTATTAAACGAACAAGTGTTTTCAAATAACTGGATTGCCAATTATTTTACGTTGCAAAGTTAATAATGGAGAGAATGCTTCCAATCTGAACTGGCAATATAGTGCATTAACGTTTTTTACCTAATAGTCCGAATTAACAAGCAACAACAACGAAAAGTTATTAAAGTTTAAATGTACATTATTTAATAATATTCAAAATTTAAATTTAATGTAAAAAGCAACACATTTTTCGGAATCTATATATAGAACTTCCGTTTTAATCAACATCAACAGGTAATCACTCCGAAGATTGGTTGAATTCTGCTACGAATCCTTTTTTTTGTCCTTCTTGTTGTACAGTTAGTAAATATTTAATTAATTATTTATTGAAAATAGTCAAATCTTCTCCTACCCATTATTATTTCACATTTTTTTCTTCTAAAAATGCTTGCAATAAATATATGAGTTACTATTTAATTTATATATGCCCGATTTTGCAGGTGGACCCAAATAGTCTTTTCTCTAGATTTATATTGCAATTTTTGCTCACATAATATATATAATTTCAAATTATTAATCTATTATTAACATACCATCCTTATAACGCACATATCATTTACCATTTTCATGAAACAGTTTTTTTTTAATAATTGAAAATTACATTACTAAATTGCTATTAATAACTCTATAAATAATTCAACGTTTAAAACTTTGTATGGTGAAAATAAATGCTTCATTAAATTCCCGGTTATAACTAAACTGCAATGATTTAAAATAAATATTCATTAAAACAAATTTACAATTGGCAGTTTTGATAAATATCCACTCATATTATAAATCAATTGAAAAACATCCCAATAAATTACGAATATAATATTTTTATACCCCTAAATTATTTCGGAACTTTCCAATTAATTTATTATTTTTTATCGGAGTGAAATTTATTCAGCGATTACGAATAACACAATCCAGCATACACATGTAAATTTTTCAGGAAAAGTTTTGTGCACTTTACCATTCAGGGATACATTTAAATACTTTGATAATCCTAAAAATTTAAATGGTTTATTTATGAGAGGGTACGGTTTTTTTTCTACAGATGATCCTTTTAAGGTGGAAAGTTTTAATGCGGTAGATTTTAGATGATTACAAATAATATTACCGAAACAGATTTAATTATTCAATGACGATTCCTACCAAATTTGTAATCCTACTTTGATGAGAAGCGAATATTAATTAATGCTCAACATTTACTAAGTCTTCCTAAAGATGTATAAGGGATATTTTATGAGGATCATTCCCTCTCTGCATATATTTCGTTGATTTAATTAGCTATACATGTAAACACATTACTGATAATTAGAGGTAAGAAATGTAATAATAATAATAATAAGGAGTATTAAAAGAAGGAAAAGGGTATCTGTTGGATAGCAATGAAATAATTGAACAACTAAAGAAAGGAGACAGCTACAAATACCTTGGTTTCAGCCAGTTAAGAGGTATAAATCAAACAGAAATTAAAAGGAAATTAGAAGGTGCGTTCAGCAAACCACTAGAAGTCATACTAAAAACTCATCTCCACGGAGTCGCAAAAGTTCAGGCTGTTAACGAATATGGAATTCCCTTGTTAACATACTCATTCGGAATAATACACTGGACAAAAACAGATATTGAAAAAATTTCCAGAAATATAAGAACAATGACATAGCACGGAATGCACCACCCAAAATCTGCCAATGAGAGAATTACCCTACCACCAAGTGAAGGAGGACTGGAAATAATAGATCTAAGGAAATTAATGAATACTCAAATTAAAAATCTAAGTGAATACTTCAACAAAAAAAGAAAGGAAATAAAAATGTTCCGAACTATATGCAAATATGATGATAATATAACACCATTAAATCTAAAGAATCTACAGCACGAAGAAAACACCGATTATCAAGAGTCACTATTTTATTAGTTGGTATTAAAAAAAAAACTAATTATTTCTGCTTAAAATTATGTTTTTACAAGAGAGCAGTTCTTTTGCGTGTTCACTCACTTGCGGTCATATTGCACGTTATAAGTAGGTAAATAAATTTAACTTTCTGGAATTTTATAAACCACACGTTTATAAATTATTTCTTTATTTCAAGCATAGGGCAAAACAATCAATTATTACATGTACGAGGTCTGTTCAGAAAATAACAGAACATTTAGAATACTGCATCAGAGGAGATATTTAGTGATATACGCTTGGAAGAATTACCTTGCACAAAACCTCCGTAAATACATGTTCTTGGATTTTGCGCAAAGATTATAATGCAGATATGAAAGAATAGTTTTTTTTTAACAAAATGTTTTAAATTAAAATTGAAACAGTTATTTTTAAAGAAAATTAAAAATTTTGAAAGTAAATGTTAATAAAAGTTTGTGGAAAAATATTGTACATAACGCGAAAAGCGAAAGGCCTTTTGTTAAGTCCCCTCGGGGCTCATTTACAAAACCCTTCTTTTAACGCTATTATATAAAATACTATTAAATGTTAATTGTGGTCTAGGATCCTTATAAAAACTTGGATTTAATATGCAACATTCAAAAGAGAAGAGCAGTCCGCTACCTTCGAACCTCGTCTGCACAAATTTCCCGTGCAGTTATACTAGCTTTTTGCGCTAACACCTGCTATACGTAAAAAAGAAACTGGTTTCTTATGAAAAAAAAAATCTAAAATCTACTTTAAAAACCACACGTATCGATTAAAAACACAGAAGTACTTAATGCTCTCAAAAAACACAAAATTCGAATACGTTAATTTATTTTTTACAAACTTACAAACATTGCGTTAAAAATAGGAAAATAATTATTTTAATAATATAACATACATGTAAATATATAAAACAATTGATAAATTTAATAAAATAAAATTTTATCTACCATTTCATATAATCAATCAATAAAATAAGATTAACAATAGACCATTGGTATTTGTTTTCATGGAAAAATGTCGACAAGTCTTAAACTAGCGATTGGGATATGCAGTTGTGTGAACTGTCATTGTTAATTAAGAAATTAACTTTCTGAAATACACAAATCTACGTTTGTTGGGTTGAGGAATTGATTCATGGCAATGGACTAAAGTGATACAAATTGGAATCAGAAATTCCCACATAATCACTTATGCATATTCAAGCGAAACAAAATCTTCACCTATTAAACTAAATACAACTGCAGAAACTATATTCCCCAATGTTCCAAGAACAGGTCGTTCCAGAAAAAGAAAGAAAGAAATAAGTAAAAGCTTTTTCTCGTGTAAAAAACATGTTGGCTTGATTCTTTATTCCGTTTTCTAGAACGATCTGTGCTTAATACATCAAGGAAGCATAGATTCTGCACTTGCATTTAGTAAATTAGGAGATAAAGTTTCTTATTTCTATTACGTATATTTAATCATATTTGTATTTCTGATTCCGATCTTATCACTGTTGTCGATTGTAGTAAATATATTGTCCGTAATCGTAATCGTTTTTAAAAGCAACTATTTTAATTCCGACTGTAAATACCAAATGAGAAAACTGTATATTGCATTTATCAAAGTGTTTCCAGAAAACTACAACGGTGATTTTTCACTAACTGCACAATTGCGATACAAAAATTTTTGATTCATTGCAGATACAATCAATTCCAATTTACCACCTACTTTCGATATCCGAAACGTAAACTAGATTGTCGCTTATGAAGAACATTTATTTTGTGGTGAAATAATTCTTTAAAATATCCATTTTTCATATTTTGCCTTCTCGTCGTTTAAAACAATTTTGAAATCGAAGTAATTTGCTTCTATTTGTTTTTAAATAATTCTTCCAATATTATTTTATTTTCCACAGTTACAAGTTGTAGATTTTGATAATCTGAAAATTTGTAATAAATAGAATTAGTGCTTTCTCAGAATCAACAAAATTGTACTAATTTAGTTAGTGTATTGTATGCCAATTGAGCCAAAAAGCTAAAATAAATAAATAAATACCAATTTTCTGCTAAATATAAGTTTACATATTTCTTTATTAGAAAAATAAATGCTATTCGTAAAATCCATCCCTTCAAATTATAAGATACCAGCCAAAACCCTATCCCACGTGCGTCAATTATTTTGACATAACACTCATTACAATAAAATGTCAGAAAATGGCATTCATTCGCTCAAATCTAAGATTTTAACAATTATTTGACTTTTTGTAATGTATTGAATTATTTTTTAAATATTTTTTGATTACACGAATTTTATTAGATTTCCGAACTGAAATTGATATATGAAAAGAAAAATAAAACCAAAACAAACATTTTGTTTTAACAACAAAATAATAAAATATCTAGGTGTACTTTAAAATCGGTGAGCTTAAAAAATCTGTCATAACTGTATTTGTAATATGTAATTTTAATATCCAATAATCAATATTTCTGGTTCAGAGATATTCTAATGACTTTTCCTCCCAAAGAAAATTGGCCTAATTGACATTCACTGTTAATTTATTAGACGAATGTACTCTTATTTTCTTCAAATGTGAATTAATTGTGGTAAAATTACTAAAATAATAAACATCAAATAATAATTGATGATTAATGAAGGGATTATCGCAACATACACTTGATATTTGAATTGACTGATTGGTAATTTTCTATTAACATCTATTTAATGATTAGGTATATTAATTAAAATTATAAAAAAACACAAAATTTTAAGCTTACTTGAATACCAGGAAAAGGTTTAAGCAGAACTTGCTAATGCCCAGAAAATAATTTGTGAATTTTCCTGAATTTGCTTCAAAAGGCCGGGATGGTTGTATCAAATGATTTCAAAAGGAACTAGACTGGCAATAAATATTTTCTGTTGCTATAGTTGTTAACAAAAAAATATTCATAGGCATCATAGATCAACTGAAATCGATATTCAAGTAAACTTGATTTTTTAATTTTGATAGGTTAATCCAAGCAACCACCTATAACGCTGCCGTTCCATTTTACAAATTGAATAATATCCCTTTTTTACTTTCAATCGCATATTCTAGACAAATTAGAAACAAAAAATTAATTTATAATATTTGATTCTATATTCATTTTGAACAATAGTATTGCAAAGTTAAGCTTTACAATTAACATATTTATTTAAAAATTGCATTAACTTAAACTAAATTCTTTCATATATTTGAACTTCCATGATTATTAAAAAATAAGAAAGCTGTACGTGTTTTTAAAATATCATACTTCAGCTCCTCTCCCCCACATTTTCAAGGCGTTCTTATAGAAATGCAACAGTACCACAAAGGAAAATATTTGCCACTTTAATTGTGAAAATTGTTTTTAGGAGGATTTTACGTTACTTAATGTAAAATTAGAAATTGATATGTTAAGATTTTAAGTCTAACATTAATGTTTTTGAAATTGAGTATAAATAACAAAGAAAATGGGTGGAAATGAGAAGAATTTTAGGCCACAAGAACAATTAACTGGAGAACAATGGACAGGAATGCTTTCTTATAAATAAAATAATGAGGTACTGGAGGATAAATGGTAAACGTGGTAAATTGCACCCTATTATGTTTGAAATATTCTACAATTGCAATTAAGTAAATTTCGCTCTAGTAAATCCTTCTAGAGTGAAATATCTTTTTAAAAGCGCTGCATTAGCTTAATTATGAACGATACAAACTTTTCAAGTTGTTTTTATTTTTTAATTTGTGTCCTAGATTTTTATCAAGAAGGGGTAAGCTTATGCACGCCCTAGCTTACTTTCCCCGAAAAGGATTAGCGGCCCTCCCGTTATTGAAAAGTTATGAAGTTACATGTAAAAATTCCATTTCAAGAAATTTAATTATGAAGGAATGTGATATTATTTTATACATTTAATAAATCTTGCCTAAGATGAGAGGGCTTGTTTCACCCGAATTAAATTAAATTTTGGACTAACATGTCATATTAATAATCCTTATCAGGAAGGGAGAGAGTATTTTCTCATCTTTTTTTTCATAAGTCGCTTTTTTAATGCCATCTGAGATAAATGTCACTGGTGATGGTTATAACGAGGATCTTGGATAATCAGGGTGATTGTAACTTTTTTGAAACTTCCTTAATTGTTCGCCCCAGGTCTTATAAATTGCTTGTTATCACAACTTGCGATTTTTCCTTGAGTATTTTCAGCACTATCATGCTATTAAAATATTCAGGACGTGTCGTGGTGCAGACGTACCCCGTACCCCCATACTTTTACAGACGAATAAAAAAATGTTCTTTAAGAATGCAAAAACTGAACATTTTCAAGAAATTATGTACATTAATATTCGCAGAACGTAGAGGGGGGTGCACTTAATCCAATCACTAAAAAATACTGTAGCAAATTTTATTTAATTCACACATCGTCACATTTTCAGTTGGATCATTTATTTTCACACAAATTCTGTATTTCTTCGCATTGTTAAATCTACCAAAAAATATAATAGTTTTAATTTCTGTAAATTTCATCTGACCGTTAGTTTGTCACTAATCCCATACAAAACCAAACTATACAGTGTGCAAAATAAACTTCCTTGCACGTCATTACCATATTTTGTAATATTTCTGACTGTTTCTGACAGATGAATCAGCACAACATTGACAATTTTACTTCACAGTTACCAACTTTTGAATACCTACTCATTTTAAATTTCAATGCAGTATTCAGGTCTATTACCTAACTTACTCAAAACCAAATCGAAGTTATGAAATCGAATCGAGATGATAAATACTGGAAAGCTTTAAACATCTCACTACTGTTATTTTTTAGTTTTCTCATTGAAATATTAACGTACCGTAGATATTTTTAAGTTGGCAAGTGATTTCTACACCATTTATCTCAACTTCTTTGAACTTGAATATTTTAAGGAATTGCTAAATACAGCTACTTTATATTAAAAAAATATATAGATATTTTATCTGCTTGATCGTATAATAACAAATTTTTGCTTGTTATATTATTATTAAGTGGAGAGATATAATAAATTAAATTATTTAGAATTGTATAATAGAATACTTCAATTCTAACCGGGTGTAATTTACAACATTTACTATTTATAAACCTCCAGTAATTTATTTATTTCATTTATAAGAAGTCACTCCTGACCATTATTCTCTATTTATTTTAATCTTTACGGTCCAAAGTTCTCTTATTGTTCTTCTCTCTCAGCCGTGTCCGTCTTCATGTGCGCAAGCCCTTCTCATTTCCTTCCTGTTTCAATGTTTGTTTAGAATATTTTGAATGCGAAATTCGCACAGGGCAATTTTTGAATCTAAACCTTTATTGTGTTTCACACACAAAAGATTCAACATTATGATAATTCAAGTCGTATAAACAAAGTTATTGCAGTTTTGTGGTGCAAATTGTTGCAGGATTTATTTTCATTTTAAATCTTCGTCCTTTTGTATTATGTTTCAAATAATATGAGGAACTTTATTTTAGATTTTTTTAAGTTAAAATTGATCATAACACTTCAACAAAATGTAAAAAAGGCTCTCATCTGTTGTATTTGCCGATTCTATTTGATTTACTATTGCAAAAATAAAATTTATACTCAAAGAAATAATAGAAAATACAAATAATTGTTATTACAAATATATTTCAATAAACACTGAGTTATCTAATATTAAAACATATATTAGATTTAAGTATAATTAGGACCCACTTCCACTGGAATGTAAAGACGATTCTGAAAAAAGAAACAAATAATATATTACAACGTGAACAGATTAAAGTTTCGTTTGACACTTGCACATAGGTCAAAATAAACATATGAAGGATCTGAGGCATATATGTATAAAATATATTTTGTAAATTGCTTTAATATTAACTTTATTTTACTTACTCATCTTGGAACAACCATTTATTTCTTCCTCACATAAAGGTCGTAACGAAGAAAGTGAAACCACAATAAGACCAATGAAAAGTTTATTCATTGCTGCAATTTTGCTTTGAATACGTATCAGATCGGCAATTTGTTTGAAGTTCATAATGGAAACCACAAAGACAGACCGATTTTAGGCCAGAAAGATTCAATGCCGTATTTTACGTCACTTGAAATGGCAATGATTTATTAAATTTTGTTGCTATGGTTTATATTATTGCTTTTCATTTTAAACTATCCATGGAAATTTTAACAGACACATAAATTGCGTTCAAATGGAACTGTATATATTCTCGACTAGCTTCCTTTCGATTCCTTTCTGCTTCCTAACCTAAATCTGATTCCAAATTTCATCAAATTTTACAGTCTTGTTCTTGTTGTTGTTGCTTTTATTTGTGTATATTGTATTTTGTCCTGCAATTGAAGTATAATCTCTGTTGGGCAAAAAGGAATTATTATTATTATTATTATTGCGAAGCGATAAAGAATTGGGAACACTGGACTAAATATAGACTTACAAGAAGACTGTTTAAAAAACTGGAAAAATGTGCTCTTATTCTCACTTATTGAAGGATTTTGATATTATCGATTAACCCAATATTTCGCGTCTATAGTGTTTTTCAGACTTAAAAGTCAGCTTGGGAAGAATATGCAAAGATATTCTAATGGTCAATAGCCCCACAATGTTACCTGACTTGTTCTACTCCTACTAAACAATCCAGTCTTAAAATTAGCAAGCGCGAACTCCAAAAGGCTTCTTAGTCTGAAAAATACTATAATCCCTGATTACAGAGACACTTTTAAAAAATCAATAGTAATATTCTCCACGATATCAGAATTAAAGTAAAATTGAAGGAAAATTCCCATTAAAATAATTAAAAAGGTATAATGTAATTTAAGCTTAAGAGCAATAGGTGTACAAGGTGTGAGTAATAACAGCCATTTACGTTTCGAAGCACTCATGTAACATTATATAACACTTGAACAACCCACAATTAGGAATCGCTAATTAAATTAACCAACTCAATCAAATCATTCTGAATGAATTATTCCAAACACAATATGTACTACCAATATAAAATCAAACTACCCTATTGAATTTTTAAACGTAGTTTTCATACACGCATTTCAAAATAATTTTCTCCTGACAATATAAATGTAAATGCACATCGTGCTGCGGTTTTAAATGTTACGAATGTTGGAATTTTGCGAATGAATAATAACAATGATGGAAAACAAACCAATATAATTACAGTGCGACATTAAATTAAATTCACATCAGGTCTGTACGTAAGTTAGGTGGCATACAATTAGATAATATCTTGTGACAGGCGCAGAAATCTGGTATCATCCTTCCTATGGTATCTATAATATGTAATCTATGTAAGCACATACTAAATTGTCATAGTAACGGTAATGGAATCTGGAATTTTCCAGGAGATACATGCAATGATTTGCATTTCAAAGATTAAATTAACTATTCAATACGTGCAATATAATATATTGGTATTACGTGATCGGACATGGTTTCCATATAAAATGTAAAGTAATTCAATTTCTAGATTGTACCTGGGTGGTATAACAATTTTTTTCCTGTGAATTAATTAAAATGTTTTTTTTTCATGCATCCTCTCTAAAAAAATATCTACAAACAATAATTGACGAATTCAATTATTTATTTGTTTGCACGGTAAATACAAGCAACAAAAAAAATAATGAAATAGCAGGAGTAATTTAAATGCGGTGAGGTGCAATATACATATATGAGAAATGTTGTAATATTGGTTAAATATTATTGCAATTTGTGGTATGTAAACATCGCATACTGCCATATCGACTTGTCCGACAGGGACCATAATAACTTAATTATTCAATCGTATCAATAATAATGTAAAACCACAACACTTGTGAACAAAAGAAAATCGGATTTAGGTTTATATTTTTTTTCCCTTAGAATTACTTTTTTTTTTCTATTCCAATGATTACTCTGTAGCACTGTTTTTGGTAACTTTAATTAATTTGGATTTGGCAATATTGACTGAAAAGTCAATTATTTTAGATTATTTTTAAAAATTCCTTTAACCTAAAACTTCGAAAATTTAAAACACTATTCAAACTAAAAATAAATAAATAAACACAAATTTACGCGAAATAGAAATTTTTTTATGAAAAACTTTTATTATAAATGTCATTTGTAAAACTCACATATTTGCGCAACTTAACGTTACGCGTTTCGTTGCGCAAACTATGTTCGTTTTACAAGATAGCTTTTTATAATACTCGTGTTACAAATAACTATTATTTTTTTTGCCAAAATTTGTAAGGAACTTTAAAAAATAATTTGTATATGTTACTATAGTACGTAAGTAAAGATTGAACTGTTAGAATAGTGCACTTTATAATAAAACAATACATCTTAAAAATAAGATATTGCAATATTTAACAAATAATTTTTTTGCCTGAAATTTTGAGTAAAATGAAACAAATCAGCAATAAAATAGCCTGAAATCGGCACTAATAAGAACTACATCTTAAAATAAAGTTTGAACAGCAATTCTGTTAAAAATTAGATTATATGTAAAAAAAAAACATTTACAAATTTATCGTCTAATTTTTATTCTCATTTCGAAATAACTAGAATTTCTATAAAATTTCTGATCTATTTGGAGTAAGTATTAATTTTTTTTATACATATTCAACAAAAATCTTGAATTGTGACAACTAATCATTTCTTATAACAATTTAAATTTTAATTGCTGAAAACAAAATATATTCATTGATTAAAAAAATAATATTGAATTGAAAAAAAAAACTCTTTTTACGAATCTTGATTCTCTTCATGCTATAAAAATTGTAAGGCACTACTCTACAAGCATTTTCTTCACAATATTTTTCCGAGTGTTGTTGTATATAATCTTGTCTTTCGTATATGTTGGATACACAAGTAGTATATATACAAAATTTTATAAATAACAAACCGGTTTTTCTCTGTGATATCCTACATATATACAATATAACCAACATTTTCAATTAAAATAAATACGCCGATATATTCCGGTAAGCTTGATCCACCACTAGTTCAACTACAAATGTATAATAGCCAATTCAAAAGTACAACAATATCTGAAAAGAACGTATACTTGGAACCACATGCTACTCCACTTTGCATAGTATTAGGATAAATATAGTTGCACACGCACACAACTTTGCATAATATGCTCATACTTTACTTGCAAAGCAGCATTCAGTTACATAAACCCACTTCAATCTACGGAACACAGAATATTATCTCATCATCATTACAAACAAAGTAGATCGTATTGATGTAAAAATTTTATTTACATAACAAATATTTTTTCTGGATTTTTCAAATTGCGATTTTCTGAAAGAATTAGCTATTTGTGTCAAGAACTTTGTTATGAGAATATTTTCGTGGGTAATTCTATTTCAAATATATTCGAGGATGGTTTTCAAGAAGCTGTCGAGTTATTGGATGTTGGAAATAATAAGGACTTACGTGTGCATCTGCACTCAGGAAATGTCAGATGCTACTTTCTCACTGAAAAATCGTCACAAAATATCCAAAATAGATATATAAAGGAGCTCTTCTATTCACATATCGCGAACAAATCCCGGTGCATTTATAAGTAATTTTTTCATTTATATATGAAATTGACTCGTTTTAAAATAATCAGTATACAATCTGATATTGTAATTATTGTAAACATATGATTTGATAAAATATTTTTGCTCGTTATAAAAATATCACACAAAATTCAATAAATTAGCTTTGTAATAAACTATATATATTAAATGACAGTTAAACCTATCATTGAATACTAAAATAGAATTTAGCAAACCGTCCTGGAATATTTATTGTTTTAATGCAATTCGCTAATTTATATAATTATTTATTATTATGAAAATTGATGAATTTATGATTTATACACACTAACAATACTGCAACATAACAAGATTCACGAATTTAAATGTAAATTAGAAGACCATCGAAAATTTTGTAAATTTCAAAAATTGTGCAGGGAATTGTGTGGGGATATGCACATTTACATTATCCAACCATTTTATTATATTGTCGTTTAGTTTTTGTAGAGATACGTCGGATTATGTGGTGCAAAAGTGGAGCCTTTAACTCTGACTCATTACAATTTCAAATTAGTCCCCGCCAGCGTCACAATCACCAGGCATACTAGCAGAATAAGATTTATTATTAATAGGCCGCGTTATTGTCACAGCTATTTGTTACACTAACTATTCAAAGAAATACATAAATTACAATTTAAATAACTCACACTGCGTAATATGCAAAACTGATGATGGTGCCGTTCATCATTCGCACAGACGTCACTTCCTATTTTGCATGCAATCAAACGTATTTAAGTTTCGTCTTTATTTCAACTAACAAGAACCGCATTAATATCTGGGTCCAGCAATGCGCAAGAAAATTTCTAAATAAATTTAGGAATTTTACATTTTAATTTAATATTCTATCCGCAAAACATGTTTTTATTAAATTGTTAATTTAATTTTATATTTTACTGATTTAAAGGAACATCTTCTTTGTTTAATTCATATTACTTTTTCATATGCTAACGTTTCTATTTTGGGTGGAAGTATATTTTCATGGTTATACACTTGATAACCCCAGACATCCTATGGGACTATCATATCCTTTATGTGGTTGTAATTACTTCAATATTATGCAAACCAGAAACGTACAGTATACGAACTACATTTTCTAATCAGATTAAACACTCAATTACAAATTTCTGTTTTCATTAACATATACAACAGTATTAATCTTTGCCCAATCAAAATTAAATTACATTAACACACACTGAGTATTTCCTGAACGACTTTCTAATGATATCCTAGTCGATTGCAAGAAAGAGAAATTAATCAACTCTTACCTGATAATATATTTTTTTTAATAAATTACTCATTAACCATGGAAAATAAAGTATTATGTCAATTTATTAAAATAACTAAAAACTTCTATTTTGATTTACTTAAGTTCTAAATAAATTAAAACAGTATTTACCTTTTTTTACTGTGTTTAAAAATATTTAATATAAAATGCGACTGTATTTATTATCGTAGACCCTATAATCTGCAGTTAAATAAATGTTGCAGGAAATACAGAAAAACTGGCTTCAGTAGCCTAGTAGAAGAGAAACATTGTTGTGCTGTTTGGTATTATTGAACGAAGCATATTTGTTTTTGGATAACTGTAATCTCAAAAAATTCAAAGTAAATATTTTCTGTCATGTCAAATCATCTATCCAATAAATTATTTCAAGCGTAAGATGTAAAAGCATTACAGGTCTTAGAACTGTCATAAAAAAATGAAGAAGCAAAACACAGAAAAACTATTATACCCTGCATTTAGAAACATGTGAATGTTTTCTCAAAACTCTAAAATAAGAAAAAAGTTGTAAAAATTTTTTTTGAAAATATAAGTTAACAAATTTTGCCATATCTTGGATTTTCTGTCTATACTGGTTACTGCTGCCGATGACTTTCTACAACGGTATTAGTTAAATAAACCGGAGAGATGCATTAGTCAGTTGGAAACGCTCAAACTATTAGTGCTATAACAGACACGGGTTCTAAAAGATTTTGAATAGGAATGTTCCAATTCCAGAAAGTTTCAGGCGCGTTAATCACCTTATAAGAAGTAATCGTGCGTACTAGATGAAGGGAAGTCGTAATAATGCGCGCAGAAAATTAATATTTAATATAAATATTCGTTCGGTTAAAAATAAACAATATTTTAAGTAATTAGAATAAATAGTGTTGTGTATAATTTTTCATCTGAATGTCTTATTTAAACTCAAGCACGTAACCGTATTATAACTTTGAACTCTCGTGGTTGTAGTTATCTGGGGAACAATTAAAATTCAAGATATTTATTTTATTTGTTATTTATTTTGTAATATTATTTTTATTACCATCAAATATGTCAATTTTCTAAGAATACATGCAGCATATAAAATGAATTACATATCTTGTAGTTCAACGTTCGACAATCGTTGCATTTTCGTGATGTAAAATTTCGGTAATTATTAAACCGCGTCTTTGCACTACTTCATAAATTGATAATGTAATTGAATTCGATTTGTACTTGATAATTGACTAGTTAGTTTGGTATTAAATCTGCTTCACATTAATAATTCATTTATCAACCAGAAATTCGCTACCGAAGTGTAACAATATGTGATATGAATATTAATCGCTGGCTAAAATTACAATCTGTCTAGAAATTTTCAAATCGATACATTATAAGGTACGTCAATATTTCCGATAACATAACTAGAGCACATAGCATTCGAGCAGAAAATACAGAAGAAGAAAAAATAATAATGGGGATTATTTCTACAGCGCGAACTGATAGAATAATGAACCAGGGTAACGGAATTGATGATCCTGTCGGATGGTAATTATCTTATTCTCATAGTAATTAGTCCATAAAATAACTGTTTCATGGAGAAGAGCAGCAGTAGCAATAAAATAATTTATCGTCGTAATATTATAGATGTAAAATAGCCAAATGAAACACGAGGGGCGGCATAAATTAGCGCCATAATTCCATTCAACTCATGGAATTGTACTTAGTCCACTATATCATACAAAACTGTATCTGAAAATATATAGGGATCATTAAAAATAACTTACAGTCTAAAATATGCACGGTTCATTTAGTTTTAACGCGCATTGCAGCCACCCTCATTCGATTCCGCAATGGAATTATTATGTGCAGTTTGTATGCATGTTTATTCTTAATTTATTAAAAATGAAACTTGTGCCAACGTGTATTTAAAGGGTTTCATTGTTTTTGGTTCTAGTTTTTTCTTCTGTATTAAGCAACGCAAAATTAAAGGTAAGAACAACTATTTCCTAAGTAATTCAGTGCTATCAATCAAAACAAATTCGCAGCTTTGTAATATATTTTCGAGTGAAAACAATATGATTATACCTATTTATATACTTTTAGCATTTTTAAGTTAAACTAGCCAACCATAAAATTTAAAAATATAGATAAGTTGAAGAAACATTCGAGTATCAGTAATTTTATTTGCAGTTTTTAACTAAAGATAGGTATTCCTCACACAATACAACGTTGCCGAGTTTGGTTGCACACTCGTCGTTTTTAATTAGAGGAAGGAAATTGCATGGCAGTTTATACACATAACAAGTGGCGTACTTGTGTGTTAAAAGTAGCGATACCAGTCCTACTTTAGGAAATTCGTTTTTTTTTGTAATAAAAACTGGTGAATAAAGTAAAGGTAACATAACAAAATAAATAAAGTAAATGTTTTTAACGTCGAATGCTATTATTTTTTTGGATTTTTTATATGAATGTGATTCAAAATATTTTTTTCTGAAATCGTCATCAGCACAAAAATAATTTTTCATTACACCCATGGTTTTTTTCTTCAGCGATCTTTTCAGAGAATAAAACTTCATACTCGTAATAAAAAATATCATTTTAGTGACTAGGTATATAAAAAACTAATGATTATATCATAAAATTAAAAATATAAATGGAACTTTTCAATTTGCACGTTCAATTTGTAGTAAATCATTTCGGATTAATTAAACCAATCGAAACTGATATTATTGCGTTACTATTAAAAAATGCAATTTAAAAAAATATATAAAATGATTATCCGTGGAATACCCGAGGCACTAATAAATAATAAAGGAGTGCGCGCTCGCGAGACTCTGTGAACAATCGGATATTAAATATTCAGAATATCTCGGATATTTTAATGCGATAAGTTTTAATTAAATAGCTGCGCCCCGTGATACTTTATCAGCTTCGAAAAGTTTATCGGAGACTCATTACGGTAATACATCTTGGATGAAATTAGGGAACGAGTAGTGCCAGTACTAAATTCGACCCGACACTAGATCTTAACACGTAATACATTTATCTATTAAAATGGGGACTTATTAAATATTATGGTACTATATTGCAGTAGTTATTTGAAACACAAGTATTATAAAAAGCCGTCTCGTAAAACGAACACAGTTTGCGCAACGAAACGCGAAGCGTTGTGCAAATGTGTGAATTTGATAAATTTCGTTTATAATAAGAGTTTTCCATAGATTATTTTTCTATTTTGAGTAAATTTGCTTTCAATTTCTTATTTTTTATTAAAAATTTCAAAGTTTTAAAGATTGGTAAAGTAAACTCTACAATTACAGATATGAATTCAATCAAAAAAATTTTACGATACACGAATTTTAGAAAATAATCTAAGATCTAGATCTAGCAGTTTTATTATTAAATTATTTGATATAAATCTATAATTTAAAATGCAGCAAATATATTTAATACTCAATTATACAATTTAAAAGTAGATTCTAATTAATAAATAAAATTTTATATTGTTTTTAAACTCTGAATTAATTTCCTGACAGATTTATTTTATAGTTGTCATAAAGTTTTCAAAATTGTTATGTTGTTGTTTTGTCACGCTTTTTATATGAATTTCCTGGCTTTAGATTAAAGTTAATATATTGTTCACTACTCCTCGAATAATATTTTAAATAAAATATTGACAACATCTAAATGTTACCATATCTCAATCCTCCATTCTCTTTCGCATAAAAGGGAAGTACACTACACATTTTTCTGTTGACCTCAGAAAAAAATAAAATAAAATAAAATCAGGTCGATAGCCGAAATAACATTTCCCTAGAACGTAATCCACAAAGTATGCAAAGATGGAACTTTGTACAGATAAAAACCCCGAAATAATTGCATTTTAATTCGCTGTTATAAGTGAATAGATGGTTAAATTAAATGTTGTGGAAATGATACGAAATTTATTCGGCATTAAGAGTAGTGGAACTTGGATTGATTGAAAAATTATGCCGAATAAAACGATCCGGACGGTTATTGGGGTAGAAGTTAGTGCAGATATTAAAATGGCATTAACTGTGTATTGGATTTATGTTTAGTGTACTCCCTGAACTATTTTTAGGATTCACTTTTTATCGAACAAATGTTTGTCCATCT
The DNA here is from genome assembly GCA_027574865.2 of Coproporus ventriculus. NCBI lineage: Eukaryota > Metazoa > Arthropoda > Insecta > Coleoptera > Staphylinidae > Coproporus > Coproporus ventriculus. The sequence continues at coordinate 57,881 of JAODAH020021227.1, read as the reverse complement.
AAGTGCTATGAATGTTTTAAGCTTAAAATATGCATGGAAACCGATGACACATTTCGTAATCGTATCGGATTTTATACCCCAATATGAATATCGATATTAAAATACTTGAATGAATAATATTGAATGAAAAATTCCGATCATAGCACGTTTTTAAAAATATTTCTTCTGAAGAGAGATAGATGACCTCCAAGAAAAATAATAATCCCTACATTCTCAAGTAGAGAAAAGATTTTTAATAATTAAATTATGTAGTCTATATTCCTGAATTTAATACAATTATTATGAAAAATGTACTATTAAATGGCATTTTTGAAATATCGATGATACCTAAATGGTATGAAAGTTTGTCACAAAATTTCCTTTGATGTCGTCAAAATATATGTAATATTAGTAGATAAAGTAATATGTTTTTTAACACTAAACAAAATGCAATAACTTAAATAAAAGTTATACAATTTTGAATGTAGGGATGCTATTTTATTAATTTCATAGTTAGTATGCTCTTATAATTTGAAAGCATCTTAGATACGTTAAGCCTTTATTAAAATACAAGTTAAATCCTTCCAACTTATAAATTAGTGTTGTGTTTATTTCATGCATGCCCATATTATTATCTTCATAATATTTCATCTTTTCATTTAGTTTTTCATTTTTAATAATTATAAAATATAAAATATTGTACATGTTCCATAACAAATGTTTGCATAAAGCCTGCTTTATATGCGAAGTACTTTTCGCATTTTTATTTACCCTTATTTCGTTTATGATTATAATCTCTGAAAAAATGATACGAGATGAAGTTGAAATATGGTTGGAAAGATATTTCATCTTTCTTATCACGTCATGCTTTCTGGATGCAACCTTCTTTCTACATATATACATATATTAGTTTATTATTATCCTTACAAAAACATCATTTTTTTGATTCCGTACAATTCCAATACAAAATAAAATAAAATTAGATACGAGGACGAAGAGGGGTGGAACTCATATTGCGAGATTGTATTGGGAGCAATCTATATAAAGCATTGTGTTGTGTATTTCGGTGCAAGTGCTTCTCAGTACTTTCCCCAGGCACTTGAATTAAGATTTAAGATAGTAATCTCTAGACAAACTTCTATTTGCACGACCAAGTTGAAGGGCGGACTTTTCTAAAGGCGTGTGATAAAATACACTCATTACCTATTGCTCAAATGTCCAATCCAGAAAGTTGAAAAGGATTTTCAAAGTTTCTTTCAGACACCCAATAAAATACTTTTCAATGGATTTAGTCGTCTTTTTTGTCTACTTTTTACAAATTAAATAATCCGACACTTAAAATAAGCATTATAATTGTAAATTTATTTAATTTAAATGTTTTAAGCAATAAAAAATTATTAAAATTTTGTTTCAGTTATTATTATAACAGATTCCTCTGCAAGAAAGTAAGTTAACACACTTATTTTACCTGTTTTTGTTAAATTTAAAATTCTTAGTATATTTTTATTATGTATTCTGCTTTAATTTTAATTATTGCTATTTTTGTACAGTTTTAAAGAATTTTTGGACCTGCTAATGAAGCAAATTAAAAAATGGCTTCAACAGCAATTACGGAATGTATTTTCAAAATTTATAATAATCGGAATATTTGTGATGCTTTTTGTGTCTGTCTTCAATAATTATTTAGGAGTTCATATGTTATGTGTACTAACACCATACCTACACTTTATTTTTATACTCGTTATATTTATACAATAAAATTCATTACATTTTAATTTTTGAATGAAAACAACAATATAAAGCATCTTTGGTGAATCAGATGTGGTTGCTGATTTGTGATAAGATCCGAAGTGGAGAATCAAACCATGAAAATATCCGATTAGGGTCAGATCCTTTATGTTTACGAGAGTGATATTGCGGTATCCCCTAATCGGCTATCAGCTAGAGCCATTAGAAAAATTTCAGCAATTTAAGGACAACCAGATCCTATCGCTATCCCTCCTTCACAACTCTCCCCTTATTTTATCATAAATAAAATTACACCAACAGCGCAAGACATTAAAAATAATTTACGTACCGCAAATAAGCAGACGCCTCATAAATACAACTCACAAATTCGCATTTTTCTCCTATTTTTATATCTAATTGTACTGTCAGATGAGGGCGGGGGTTAAAATTATTACCTGTAGGGTGAGTGGTATCTCAGACCGTGAGCATCCCCTTCGAAAAATATTTGTTTATTAATTTAATCTACTTAAATTAAATTGGATTGATCAATTTCCACGTGGATAATTAAATCGGTGCGATACTGGGTGAAATTTGATGTTTGATAATTTCGTAGATAAATATTTGCATTAAGAGTTTAGTTGAGAAATTTTAGTTTAATGTGGAAATTTTCGATGTGTTTGGTTATCGTTGTTAAAATAACAAAGCGCCATTTGTAGACAGGCACACACATCTATAAACAGTGTGATGTAGCTTTAAGGACGGATCCGTAGAACCTATTATATTCATTATCATAATACTCCATTCCATTTGAATGTGACTTGGATCATAAAGGCTGCAAATGACACCTGAAATCTGTACGTCAGTTATTAAACAGCGTCGAGTCGTGGAGATTGAAATGCTTGAATATCACACTCTCTGTTTATATCGCATCTATGTTTGATGTGAAATTTCAATTCCGCCAAAGCAAATACATAAACAAACAATTGATTAAGTAAATTTACAATTTCGGTGCTTCAGTTAAAGGTGTTAGAATTAAAAAAAACATTTGTATATTCATTGTTATAAGAAAAAATAAAACATAAAAATAAGAATAATCTTCTTTCTAACTTGAGGCTTATTGCTTTGCTTAAAGAACCTAATTTTTGAAGTAGTGATGCACCATAAGTAGTATATTTAAATGTACATTTTCATGCGGGAACTAAGCTTTTGTTCTTTAAAATTTTTAATATGGATTTTTTATTCCAATTCGTCATGTTTCTACAGTTATGTGCGATATTTATAAACATTTTTTTAACTAATTATTTTTAATATATTATTTACAATATAATGATTATTGTCTGAGACTAGTTTTACCTGTTCTGCCCTCTCCCATACGATGCCGAACAGGACGGAGACAATAGTCATTATATTGTAAATAATATATTAAAAAACAAATTATAATTAAACTGTAAATAATTAATAACACAAAGATAGTTTGTTATAGGGAACCTAAAGATGTGGGACAGAATGAAAAAATGAAAAATCTATTACTTGAAGATAAAGAGAATAATTTAAAAGGAAATAATGTTTATTTCATGTATATATGTATCGAGGAAAACCTTATGTTCAATTAATTATTAAAAAGAAAGTGCAATAATAAAACTGAACCAAAAAAGCACTAAAGATATATTGCTTGGCAAAATATTTCTGAGATTAATAAAATACCCTCTATGTTCACTTTTGATAAAACCGGGAATCTTGTTGAGTCTTATCGTCAATTTTATCAGATTCTTCATACAATGTAGAATAATCTTAATAACATAAGTCGTGGTCATAAAACACGGCCATGACTCATTTCTGTTTTCCCCAATTTATTGGGTCCCATGAAACTTTTATTCCGGGGGTAGGCCACTGGATTGTTTATAATTTTACTGTATCTATAAAAAATGTGATTTTATAGGAATTCTTTTACAACCTCGCCCATACTAAATAACAGCTTGGCCCGCAGAAAACATAAAAGACAGTGTACTGTAAAAGTTTGAACAGACCGAAACCTATAAACGCGCTTTTAACAGTTGCAAACCTATTAACAATATACATTCCGGTAATTAATTAATAATTGTTATTGCAAAAACGGAAATTTTATTTGAAATGGGATTAAATTTTATGGTCCAATTTCCCTTCAACTTTAACATGAAAATTGTATAATGTTTTCAGTTGTAAGAAAATACATTCTACTTGATCTAATGATTCCCATATTCAGTAAAATCATCGATTTGATGTCATGAAATTTTGACTAAAAAATTTAACATGTATCGAGTTGCAGCAAAAATTTGTTCCTAGGTTGATGAATCAACAACACAAAGAAAATTGAGTGGACTTTCAATACTTATCTATTATTTTTTCAAAACAGGAAACAGGTACAATTTTGAAAACCAATCTACGATTTATGGTACTACTTGAAAGTACTGAAGCGCTAAATATAAATATTTTTGTATTCCATAATTTTGTCAAAAATTAATCAATTCTACATTAAAAAATATTTTATAAATAGAAGAAAATATAGAAATTTTCCTACTTAGATTTGTATTAAATAAATAAAATTAATTTTTCCGTTTGATGATTGAATTATTAGGAAAGGACTTTATGTTCAAACAATCGGTTTTGCCGGTTTCCAAATTACTATGGAAGTAAAAAGTATTTGCGGTTTCCCAATCGACTCGAACTCCAATAGGAATATGTAATAGTATTTTCGGCCTGCTCGTAATTTCTATTTAGATATTGCATTAAATTGTGAGCAAATTAAATTGGGTGTAGCGAAATATTTGCATACTGACCAAAATCAATGCGAAACAAATTTAATTAAGCCATTTATTTGCATTCAGAACGTATTCGACATTTAAAAATGTATAAATTTCTATCCATACAAATCCTAAAATAATAAAAACAGTGCACAATTTAACATTATTATGGTGACATCGGTGTATGCCTATATTAAAATAATCGAATTCAATAGGTGAAATTAAATTTTATCGAATGCAGATTGCGTTTAAGGAATTAATGAGGGGAATCTCCCGCAAACCAGATATTTAATCACCCTCAATGTGGGAACGTGAATATGTGGTGATATCCCCTTTCATCCATTCATGGCACTTTTTACCTTGTTTTAGGGGAAGTTATGTGTTCAAAATGTTTGTACAACAGATTTGTTCTATTTATTTTAAACTCAATTGTTTATTGGCTTTAATTGCTGAAAAAAAGAATTTTGATATAATTTTATGAACTATTATAAACTATTAAATATTCAAATATAATATATTTATATATATTTAAATAAAAAATTATAAATAAAAGTAGATGATCTTAGAAAACATTGACTGAAGATGAATAACCATTTCACAACTTACGATTGCATAGATTGAAAACCTCAGTAGTGGCTTGGTTATAAAGTTCTAATCCGGCCTGGATAAGAGCATGATCTATTTAATTCCTACGATTAAAACCTGACACTTTTTGTATGGTAAGCAATATTATAAGACCATCATATATTTTTTTATTTTTATATATTTTATATATTTAAAAATATCTTAAGAATTCAAAAACTCAATTGTTTTTCTAAAATATAAAAGTAAATAAATTTCCACATTCCAAGATTTCAAACTCAATGATTCAAAAATATTATTATAACATTTAAAAAATATTTTCTTGTTGAATATATTGAAAAATAATGGTGAGATAATTATGTTATTTTAAATTACTTATTTAAATTGTGATATTTTATATTTGAATAAATGAAAATTACTAGCATTTCAATTTGTATGCATTATTAATCATTTACATTCATATATCAATTTAAAAGATTTTTCTCGCTGCATAATTTGCACTCTATATCAATGTTGCATTTATTTACAAAACAACAAATTGAAAATGTATTTGTTACACACCGATGAAATATTAGTTCATATTCTACCTAGCCATAAAATATTTCACGAATACAAAACAAACAATGATTTACATTATTTACATTTCGTTTAATAAATATTTGCTTTGTAAAATGCATCGTAATACAAATAAATAAATTATTATAAAAATAATTGGTAGTTGATGGGTTTGGATGTGTTTAGTTTACGGAGTTTAATGGAATGGTAATCCTGAATTGATTGGCGCAGAATAAGCTTGTGGATTATTAAATGCCAGTTGGTATGATAATATTGTTTTAAAAGGGAAAGTTTATTTATTTTTGTATTAAAGGGTGTAGGATTGTTTCGTCAAAGGAATTAAATTACACTTTATTGTATGTTTTCCCATCAATTTAAAAGAGGATTAAGGTTACCTTGAATTATTCCTGCGAAAAATGAAGCGTGGCATTTGTTCTTGACTCTCCAATAGTTTTCATCCTCCCCAAATAAAAAAAATCCAAATAGTTAATCTCTCAAATCGTTTTATTTCATCTACATGTAAAAAAATGTTTTATTATTTAATTTTTAGGATTTTGTCGTAAACGAATTCCTATTCAGTTTTGTCCAGCTATTATAACGATTGAATAATCGATTATATGTCAGCTGAGATATGAAATTTAGTTATTAACATCCACGGTGAAAATCAATACTGAGATGTTTAAGATTTTTTTTAAGGACGTTTATGTTGAATAAGATAACAAATCAAATTCCCTATAAGAAGAATAATTTTGAACTGGTTGAGAAATAATAAATTTCCTTAATAGTATAAATAAATAAAATAAGGAACTTGTACCTTGATTCTGTTAAAGTTATCATAAAGTTAAATGCAAAAGATATATTTATCTCATGCTATTAATTCCATTTGTCTGCATGATTCCCCTTTGATATTAAAGATGTAATCTTCTTCAAACTTGGAAAACTTCAATCACCTTAAATTTCCCCTCTTCAATTCTGTGAAAACATTTAAATTTTCCATTTAAATATTGTAATAGGCAACATTCTGGGTCGTAAAGTGCATCCAACTTTCCTAATATCATTTTTTATGATAGGGATGACTTACAAACCTCCCCTTTAAATTGATTTCGTTTATTCACTCACGAAAAATATTGTAAAATCAGAAAAAAATATCTAAACAAATCATAAAAAATGTTTTTCTTGAATGATTGCCATCTGCTGCAATATTTATTTCAAAAAAATCGGTCGAGGAACTTTATATTCACCGGGTGCATTTTCTGTTGACACTTAAACATTTGATTTATTCCTTCAATCATTTTCTATGTATTTCGTATTCGGATTGTGGACGGGTGCACTGCTGTATTCCCATATTTTCCGTTCGGAGATAAACATATTTTCTGATATTCGTTATAAACTACCGTGTCACAGAATTAATTTAAATATATTGTTCAGTAACCACAATTTATTTTCCTAAATATTCTAACCTATCCATTATGGTAACATATATTATGCAATACTTGCCATTTCCAATTTTACTTTTTCTAATCTACGTAGATACTCAAACTAATAATAAACTTTCGAATTTTTATGATGATTTTAAGAATTACATTTTCTTGTATATGTTTAGTGCTTAAATAAATTTTAAAGATATTGCATCACCACACTAGCACTTCATAATTGTTTAGTTTAAATTTTAATGATAAAATTAAATTAGCGACGGGAAGAAATCTCAAAGTGGTCCCTAAATAATTTTGTTATTGAAATTAATTGTTCTATTACATCAAAATTTTCACGCGTTTATTAGGAATTTTCAAAATGAAATTAATAATCCTTATTTTATCAAATGGTAGTTGATTTTGCTTAAATTTGAAGTGTTCCTAGAAAAATTTAGCCCATAATACATAATTTACGGATGGAAAGGCGTAGCCCATTATTTTCACAGCTCTTAAAAATCCTTCTCTCTCTTTCTCTCTCTCTAACAAAAAAAAAACACCTCCGCATTGCGTGGACTCTCACAGTAATTGTCGCATTACGCTATTACGTAAATAAATCCCCACAACAAAACTTATTCACAAAATTAGCGAAAGCAATCTTAAAACTAAATACCGTTCTTTTATATAGGAATTAAGGATGCTTTCGCTTCTTTTAAAATGAAATGAAGCAATTTAATGAAAAACCTTTCAAATGCAGAACGATCTCTTCTCTTAAGTTGATACGGAACTTCCAGATTGTCTGAGAGCTAAATAACTGTAATTGTATATTTAATTGAAATTACCAAAAATTCCCGCTCACGAAAATCAATTATCCCACCACTCCATTAAATTAATTAATTCAGAGTAAAATTTTCGAACGGTAAATAAGATACGGTCAGTTTAAATTACAAACAACCGTCCTAATTAATTACCTAATTAAACACGCTAACTTTTTTTGGGGGATTTTAATTAACTTTTGCGATTTCATTTAACAATAAACTTCTAATAAATGCTTGCTAGAACACCAAAACAAAATCAATTTACTATTCTCTTGTTAAAACAACACGCGAAAATGAAATTGCATTAAATTATTATGGGAATTTCATTAGTGATATGCAATCGTTCCGTGGCCATTAATTAATAACGCATCGCAATTCTGAATATATACACTGATATATTTTGGTATATCAGTTTTACATTAACAGTATGGATAAATATAATTTTGGACTGAAACTAGGTGACATATTTGAATGATGGTGGTATATATAGGATTAATATTGAATTCATTATGAAAAGGTATAGAAAATAATTTTTTACCGAATTATTGGCTTTGGTGATATTTCATAGCCGATACGCAGTAAGCAAGCACATTATTTGACTATTAATACTATTGTAGATCGTTTTATTAGCTTTCAATTAATAACTTATCATATTTATAAAATAACGTTTCTATTTTTTCTGTATAAATGCGCCAAATTGCTGCCACTATTAATATTATTATAATATAGAACCTTTCAATCACTATTTTATTGACAGCAATATTTTGGTGAGTTGATTTGATATGTATTCGTATTTTTCTAAGGTCTCCTACGCAAATCTCTAGTTGTCTAAGGCATCCTCTCTGATCTTTAATCTGGATCTGGGTTTACTAAAAATGTTAATTTTTGAACTTGCGAATAACCTACTTGCAACTTGCTAGGATTGTTTTAAGTTGCTTTCAGTATTTTTCCTAAATAAAGAAACATTATTGAGCTATCTAATTGTAAAATTTATTAAACGGAAATATTTATTTTTTGCATTAACAAAAACAAAATTAACAGTAAATCCACAGACAAATTTGCAAAAGCGGAAAATAAAAATATTTTGAATCGGGTGCTTGAACATAAAAGCTAAAATTAATTTCGGGTATAAATATTATTAAAATGAATAAAATTGTATAAAATTATTATGGTAAATATAAATAAAAAATGGAAAATAAAATCATTGTAAAATAATTATAATAAATAGTAAACAAAATATAGGATAGCAAACAACTTATTTACAATTTATTTATTTTTACATAATGATTTTAGTGGTAAATAAAATTTTAATTTGATAATAAAATCTAATGCTAAACGAAAAGAAACAAAAGCATACAAAACGCGTAAGTAATTTGAAATAAAAATAAAGAATTGGGACATACTGATTTTAATACCATTATGGATTTACGATAAAATTATCTTAACCTATGTCATATTTTTTATTTAATAATCTTCTTTACCGTACTATAATATTATATAATATTATAAAATTCTGCGCTGCATTATGTCATGTCAGATGTCATATAAGGCAGAAGTTGTGGTAATTCAAATTATGAAAGTGTAGCAAAGGGATGTTTACTGATTGGTTTCCTTATTTTCAAAAATAGTGTAATATGTACATTATAATCATTTTCGATATATGTATAGCTATAATTATTTTATGAGCGAAAACTGTAAGCACCAACTTTGTAAATTTTTATAACCATTTGTTTATTATTGATTATCACCAGGCATAGAGAATTGGGACATTATCGTATATATGTATAAAAGATGAAGTAAATAATGCTTGCACACAATATTCATCAAATAAAATCTGGCCTACCGTAATTAGAATATAAACATGGATGCTTTTATGACGTGTAGCAGTATGGAATGTTGTACGGCCAGAGCAATACGAAACTTATTCGCAAAGTCGACGTTCCACGAACAAAAAGCGCACATCCACTTAACTTTAAACTGTATTTGCTGACAGTAAACAAGTGGTGCGCTTTATTTTCGCATACCCACCCCAAAAACTTCCGGGCATCATTAAGCTCCGGGTACTATAATTTTCACAATTTCATAGAGCGCGCGTACACACACCCCTCTTATCACGAATGATACACAGCCAGTGTTTGATGTAGCATTTACAAAATTTGCTCAATGTAAACATAATCTTTCCTAACTTATATTGTTGAATTAATATTTACAAAACAACTTATTTTCAAGGGGTGCTGAGAGATTACCAGAAGCTTATAATAATTTTAACTTTGAAAGTTTTTAATAATGAGAGGAGAGGAAGTAGTTTGGTTACCTACAGCAAAGACCGTATGAGTTTGTTTAACGTTATTCGGTTTCAAAGTAACAATTTCTTCAAAAGAAAGCAAACTCGATGAAAAATACTTCAAACAGGCAGCCTGTTGCAAGGAAATTTATCTGCAGTTATGGACAAAGTATTTTAATTTATGCAATATTTGCATATTTAGTAAAAAGAAAGGAATTTTATCCTATAACTTTTCTTAAGTTACAGCGAAATTAAAGTACGGATATTAAAAAGAAATTACCTTTTTGATTAAAGATATCTGCCTGTCATTCAAAAAAGGGGGGGGGCAGTTTTCGAAACATTTGTATAATTACTTTTGCAGAAAGTCCTATACGTAAAATGTATTAATTATTTCTTTACGTGACTTAAACAATTTAAACTGATCACAAAAAAAAACAAACACTAGACTCACAAATCAAATTAATCATATGGTAGGTATTTTGGAAAAAAATATATTAGGTTATGTCAAATCTTTGAACTGACGTAATTCTAGAAAACGAACAAATATAAGTAAAAAGGTGGACGTATGTTGAGATTCGTGTATAAGTTCATGAATTTTATAAAAATTACAAATTAATATTCGGTTGTACAAAAAGATGTTGTCTAAAGTATGTTTGCGAAATTCTTAAATACTCTTAAGATTGTGTAGTCTCGATAGCAATTTTTCTGTTGGTGCACTAAATAAAGATTTCGATTATAATGGAAATATATGTATTATTGCGTAATTATTTACATTGAAATACTAAGTGAGGCAGGCAATTTATAGTAAAATAATTTCCAAGAATTGCATTCATTATTTGATAACTTATTGTTTTTGAAACAATTATTAATTTTAAACAGCGAGTTTACGTTGCAGTGTGATTTTTACTTAAATTACCTTATTATTAAATCCAATAAAAAGAACTCGTGGAAAAGAATAATTTTAACTTTTCTAAACAAAAAATCTTTGAAATATTCAAAGTTTATATTTGTATGAAAGGAATTGAATTTGAATCATAAATTCTTCTTTTATATAAGACAATAAAAAATTTATAATTCCCAGTTGAAACTATCTTTGAAATTTAGAATGTCGAAAGAAACATATAAAATTCATTTCTCTACGCATTTGTGTCCTGTCACAAGGGGGTTGACAAGGCGCGATGTGACGTAGAGTGCAAAAGGCATACACAAGTTACAGTATAAATGATTACCGATATCATTCAAATAGTTCCATGTCACAGAATGTTTTGTGTTGGATTATATTTGTTTATGTCACAGTAAACAACATGTCGATAACTTACAATACTGCGAATGCGCTTACAAATAAAATAGTTTTTTTTATATAAAAAAAGAAATAATAATATGAAAAGATCAGAGTCTAGAGTTGTTTTCGTAGAAACAAATAAGTTTTCTCGGGGATAGATATCATGTTCGTTAAGCGGGAGTTTTACCGTTTCTGGAATGGTCATCTTATGTAGTAAGTACCCACTTATATTCCAAATATTATCCTTGGGGCTCTTATCAGTAGCTATATCTTACCTTTTGGATTGTTTAGAGACATTTAGTCTGCTGTAATTTACAGGATTTTGCTCGGAACTATTTATCAAAAGTGGTGATAAAAATTCTTGATTTATTTCACAAACCTACGCAATTTTTATTCTTTATATTTCAGGCAAGTTCTAAGAAAGAGCTTTACAGATAATTACAACTTTTTTTTCAGAAAATCTATCATAACAAAACACTGAAAAAATGTTACTAGTTATTACTAACATTATTTGTATATAACAAATTAACATAATATACTGGTTTCCTTAAATATTTTAATGTTACCTTTTTAAAAAGGAGTACCGTTAAAATTGGTGGTCCTACAATTTCTTTTACGTTTTTCCTTTCATTATTTCAATAATAGTTATCTGAACTTTGGATGTTAACGTCTTATAAAAGTGCCATTCGGAAACCTTTCTACTTTCTAGTAATTGTGTGTTACTGCAAGTATTGTCAAAAAAAATGAAATTGAGTTTTTTATGAATTTCAACATTTTAAGACCTCCTGAACAAGAAATGTAAGTTTTACAAAAATGTCTATCCGTATGTGTGTATGTCCCTCCGTCCGTCCGAAGACCTTGCAGTCAAACTAAACTATTGACCCGATTTTTTTATGAAATTTGAAATCTATAGGTTTTATTTCATTTGTAATTGATTTTGAAAATTTTAATTCAAATGCCCGAAATTTAAGTAACGGAGGCTAGAAATTTGTCGTGAAAATAAGTATGCGCAAATTGTTTAGTGCACGTTTACGTACAAGGTGAAATAAATAAATGATTATAAGAAAACTTTTAATTGATGAAAGAAACGAAAGTAAAGCAACGAATATCACATGTACCCGAAAAGTCAAGACCTGCCTCTTAAAGGACACACACAGAATTGAGTTTTAATTTTTATACGCTTGAGACAATTTGGTAACCAAAAAATAATTATCATACAAATGTTTAAATCTCATAGAATCCTTAATACCCTTTCGTTTATATCCCTTTCGTCAAAAATTCGATAAGTTAAAATGCAACATTGCAGAAAGCAAAAGTAACCAATATTTTAAAATAAACAGGAATGATTGTTTTAGTTGCAAACGGGGTCAACAACATAAAAATGAAATGTAAACAATCCCATGGGCGCTTAAGAATTTTACTACCACTATACACAGCTTGCAGGCAAAAGTGGAAAATCCAATTTTCTATAAATAAATCGCCTACACATTTTAAATCACCATTTCAATTTATCTATAACATAAAAAAATACAATACAGAATACTTAATATTAATAAAACAACAAAGGAAAAACATAATTTGAAAAGTTTGATCGAATTCTTGCGGAAAATTATCGAAATTTAACACGTATTTCGATGTAAATACGAAACTTTTCAAATAAATTGTGTTTTTCGGGGTAAATAAAATAATGAATAAGAAAATATTTTGGTGGGTTACAAGTTTTGTGAGTGTGGTAAGATCAGAGGACGTGGTTTGTGAATTTATGCGTCGTATAGGAGTGAGGAACATGAGGAGAACTTCTTGGGAACTATGTCGTTCGAAAGTTACTCGCATAAGTATGCAAACGTATTAAATTTTACACCTAAAAGGATAGAAGTGTCCTGGAACAAAAGTAAGGGAAAGGAGTGGGGTTATAGGAGTATTAATAAAATTTCGTCCCGAAAACTTTGGTGGTGCACATTGCGGCCGAATTTATGAGGACTTTTGCACGGCGGCGTTCTCCCCGCTAGATTTTTCTAGTATGAATAATAAATGGGAATTTTACAAATGTCTTGTTTGCGACACCTCACATAATTTATATCTGACCGCATGTTAAGATATCACCCTCAGTATTATATTTTTTAACCCGATTAAAAAAAAAAGGGGGGAAAGGAAATGGGCATCACGTAAAAACATCAAAATGAAATCTACATAACGCCACACTACATCAATTTGTATACATATTTTAACCACCCCTTATCTTACATAATTTATATACCAATTGAAATAAATAAATTACGTTAATATTAGATGAGTAAAATTCTATGAAATAACATATTGTTAATTCCAATGTTTTTGGCAAAATAGTTTAGGAACTGTTTCCTGTCTTATAAAGTCAAATCTATATTTGCACATGCAGTTTTCACAGAAAAATTCTAATTCTAAATTTTAATCTTTTTATTACAATTGGCTCATTAGCATTTATAGATTATTAGTGCTTTAATCATAAAAATTAAATTCCGGATGCTTTTATTTTTATTTCAAACCGTAGATCCCTACGAAAATATACTACCTCGACTTTAAAGGCCAAATATTAACATGAATTTAAACTTAATATCTAAGTTTGTTAAATCATATTAAATGACTATTAATATTTCATTGATACAATAATTAATTTTTTAGTAAAGATTTTTCTAAAATACGAGTTTAATATTCTCTGTAGCAATTCAGGTGTATTAGGAATTTATTTATTCCCGTCAAGTGTCCCTACTACATGATTAATGTTCTTTAAATTGGCGCATCACCTTTCGGAAAAAATCGTATCCTGAATGTCTCTAGAGTGAAAAATAAACGTGCGCCTGCATAAAAATTGAAATTAAATAGAACTAGCTTCGAATTTAACAAACAACATCAACAACGATAATAAAAAAAACGGAGTACGGGTTGATTTAAACAGCGTGCTGTTTTAAAAAGCCGACCCACATCCGTGTCATCTCCATCAAATTATTTTGACAATTTTGATGGACTTGAAATAAACTCGACTGAAACAAACAAATTTCATCTGCTGCAAAATTTATTTGCTTATGAAAACATTACTACATATAAAAAAATTGACTTTTTGGGAACTAAAATACCTAAATTAAAAATAGGATTGTATATTTTTTAACAAGACAACGACAAAATATAATCAATATGATGATTGTAATAATACAGGATTGATCTGAGTTTCTAATCTAGTATTATATATTATTTAATGTTAATACATGAAATCGTATTGCCAAAGTCTACAAAACTTACAAAACTAAAGAAGACTAGCGGAAATTTTAGAAAATCGGAATATTGGCCGCGGAGATAAATATAAATTATTCATTAGCCTAAACTACTTTAGAACTATGATATGAAATTGAAGGCTTGCGTGTCGCAAGCCTTAGCATATCTTCTAAGCGAAAGCATTTTGAATATGTAATAGCAAAATGAAGTAAAAAATTTCATAATAATATTATTGACTGATTACAATGTAAAATGCGAACTAACATCGATTAAGATCTTTTCCTTTTACTTTTTGATAAGTGAATAAAATATTCTAAAACTTTACTCTATTAAAAATCTCTACTTGAAATAAGAAAGAAATTCTTAAATCAATTTTTGTAACTAAAAAAATGAAAATTTAAATCACGTTGATAGTCCATAATAAAATCCGGCTGACCACTTCTTTGTTAACCGCTTTATTAAAACTGATTGTAACATTGTGGCAGTTTTGCAGGACCTTTTGTTGCAAATTGCGCAACTACTGGTTATTCTAGTAGCTTATTGCATGTTGTAAACGGGATAAATGTTATTGTTTTGATGCAAATAATGAGCGCTCGTAAAACTCGAATGCGATAACACGACATTTGCAAGATGACATGCATACTCTTTAATTCCTTCAATTAAAATTGTTTTGTAAATCAAAAACTTTTTACGACGAACGAAGAATAAATTGTTATTCTGCATTAGTAAGAAAGATTATTAAAAAATAAATAAATAGTAAAAGTAGAATTCACAACGTAAATATTTTCATAGAAAAGTTTTATATTAAAAAATAATTATGCTAACAGATATTCGTTTTAAAAATAATTTAATAGTGGTAATATTGGAAAAAAGTTTGCTTGAAGATTTAATTGTGACAATAAAGACTTTGATTATTTTTTATTTGAAAATGAAAGAATCTTTTTGATTTTTTTTTATTAAAATTGTGAATTTTCAGAATTAAACACTTTTACATTTACTTTTCAATATATAGCCATTTCCTTTCGAAAATACCTACTTTTCTGGCCTGCATGAAATTCTAATAGTTTAACCAAAAAGAAAGAGATCCCCACGCAAAGTAATACGCAGCTTATAATTGTTAGATATTGATATTTGGCGATGTACGGGAATAAATTAAAAAGTCAGTATGAAAATAAAATTTAAGTTTGAGGTATTTTTGAGCAAATAGCACTTTTTAAAATTTGGTGACCTTTATGCAAGTTCCAGAGGGATTTAACAATCTTTCAGTCTCGAGTTTATTAGGAACATCCTAGCTCTTCTAGAAATAAATTCATATATGAGTTATCGAAATGGTTGTATATACCTATACAGGTTTTAATCAGATTTTGATTGCATTCGAAATCAAAAAGATCGAATGTGATTAGTTTTAAAGTGAATTGAACTTTCGCATACACTCTCACCCACACACACCCAAATGTTCCTGTAAAATATGCAGTGTGGAGTAATTTAGAAGTTGGTTACATGCAGTACTTAAATTAAAGTTTCCCAATATAACGTAATGTGCGGTAAGAACCAAATGAAACCGTATGTACAATTCGTATGCAGGATGAGTACGTGCACAAAGCACTTTCAGATTCCTCTACGGCATTGTACATTGCTAGAGATGAAGTAACCGCACACGAGTCTCTAATACTTCGTCCTTTTACTCCGATGACATCGGTATTTAAGGTCAATGAGTTTAATTCCGCACATAAACACAGCTTACTCTACAAATCTTGCCACTCCTCTTGTTTCCTACTTGCAATCTAAAGTAATCCTTCTACACGCTATTCTTTATTTTTCAAATAATTTTTCTTATATTATTTCTTATAATATATTTTTTGTTTCTAAAGGAATTCAAAAAATTTAGAATAAGCTTTTTTTTTAAATGTTACCAACTTTTCTATTCAGATTAAGCGTTCGAAACATTCGAATAATCGTTGCTTGTGATACATTAATTTGAATCGTTCTATGCCTGAAAGCTCTGAATTCATGAATGAAACGGAGCAATAACGTAACACATTAAATTCCTGCAATATACTTATTTACATAATTCAAAATTTACATGCATAACTTTCACTTTCACCATCAAAACTAGCGAATTGTTGAATTTATAAGTTCATTGTAATATACATAAGTCAATTATGAATTGTATTTATAGTTATTAATGAATAGTTAATTGGAAGATTGATTGAATATAGTTCACAATAGTTTTATATCCTGCGCAGTATTGTTTGTTATTGTTGTGCCTCAGCAAATGATCAGTTTCTTTTAATTTGGAACATGATCCAAAGAATCTTCTTTCCTTGAATTATAATTAATTCTCACATCTCGATATTTTAAGTGCTTTAATGGATTATAATTGTTATGAGTTATAAATTGTTGAGATTTAAAAATGAGGTTTGTACTTGGCATAGTTTTTAAAATTCAGTTCAATTTTTGTTTAAAATTTTGTAAACAAGTCATTACGGTAATAAAAGGCAACGGTTTTATGTATCTGCAAAATCTTTTAAATTGAATGGAAGCAGGAATATGCGTTTGCAAACATTCATTCAATAAATCAGCGAATTTGATGCTTTTTAAATAAAATGTTTTAAAACGTTCAAACAGATTTAAAACGAATTCATTATTTTTCCCTCGTCATAAAAAGACCAAATCAATATCTTTTCGCCGAGCGAATCTAACGACATTATTCTAATGAAGGAGAAATTAAGTTTTATTATTTTTCCATATAGATGTTTGGACTGAGCGCATACATTTTCCACGTCCCCCCAGCTAAAAAAAAAACAAGTTTTAGTGGGAATCCTTAGGGATCCCTAGCGAGCGTTCCGTACCTCATAAGACGGGCCATGCATAATTCATATTTCAAATTGTTAATGCTCGCCCAAAGACAATAGCACTCGAACGCTGATTTTTAAAAAATGTTCCCCAGCACGCGAAAAATTCTCAGTCGCCTCGAACATTGACAGCATTGGGCGAGTTGAGGGGGGTAGATTATGCAAATTCCCATCCCTCTAGCGATGACATTAAAAAAAAAGACGCGGGCTTGGATAAAAAGGGAATCCATAAGTGACTTTTTCATTCCGACAAATTCGCATCAGTTACACAAATTTAAGTTAATTACTCAACAAGTGTTTTTAATTAATATACGCAATCGTGAAAACTATTAAATAGTACGCACACAAAAGGACAGTCAAAGTAATTAAAATATAATCATCCGGGTCAAATTTGGAATTAAACGCACACATATACCCGAAAACCAAATTACTAAATAGTAAATCTGTCAGAAGACCATGTTTAAAGCTTCCATTCACCCCCTTTCACAGTACGGCGCCATTCCAAAATCCACCTTTACACACCAACCCATTCTAAAAACGAATAAATATAAAGCTTAGATACGTTCGCACATATCCCAGGATTAAATAAAACCTCATTAACTTGTGAATAGCAAATAAAGAAGTAAGTTAATTACACACGAAGAAATTGAAGTATACAATGTAATTTAGTGATTGTTAAAAATTTGTATTTTCTTAAAATTAAAGAATACCATCTCTATTTTCTTTTACGTTTATATGAATCCCTCAAAATAATTCGAAAATAGATTCGTAATACGTACATTCTAAATTAATTGACTGAATTGTACTCCTTCATTTATGTTATTCAAACTGGATTTCAATGGATTAATCTTAAAAAAAAAAACATAAAAAGCAAATAAATTCTATACATAAAAATAAAGAGTGTAGGAGAATAGATCGATTTTTTTTATACTATCAAACAAAACAAATTAGGTTGTAAAAGTATTTTTAATTGCGTGGCAAATTGTATTATTAATCTTCTTATAATTGAAGAAAAGAAAACCTGAATTCGGAAAGTCAACACACCAAATTTTTAAAGTTAAAAACATGTTGAAAGTAGATTTCTTGAAAGTTAGTAATGTAGGCAAATACAATCCGTATATTAAATTAAAACTTTATGGATACACAAAAGCAAAATTCAATTATTATTCAACATCAAAGTTGTAATCAACTGAATGTAGAGGCCATTAAAATATCAAATCAAAACATCCAAATTAGCTAAAATGGTCAGCGAATTTTCAGTATTGTTCCAGAATTAACAAATTATAAAAGCAGGAATTCGCCTACCCATTCTGTATTTCTACTATTTGATTAATGATTATTGGAGTTGTATAGAATACAAATCACAATGCTTGTTAAACCAAAACCAGAAAGATCTTGTTAATTAAAATATCCCTATATAAACCCTAATAAATGTTTTTTTTTTAATTTTCTAATTATTTTAAATTAAAGAGAAGGTTATCAAAACTGTGCATAGTTTAATATTTATACGCGATTAAACCCGATTCGCTAGGATTATAATCCGTCGAGGGTATAAATATTAATTAATTACCTACTAAATTGTTGAAAACGTTAATCCATTTTAGAATTAAGTGTCGTGTCGCACGGAAATTAGTATTAACAGTTAAAATATTACAAATTGGTTTTACATGTAGTTCAGGAACGTTGCTCGCATTATCTGTTATATCCCTAATGGTGCCATCCCACTGGCAACCAATTGCATCGCTGATAATATCGAGAAGATAATTTCCTAAATAATCAATTTTCATAAAACCATTACCTCACGCACGTAAATTATTTTATTAATTTGGCAATTTTGAATTGAGTTTACGTTGAAAACTTTCCACAAGCAACAGTTTAATTTTTGAAATATTTAAAGAGGAAAACACAAATATATGTTTCAGAAGGCAATTAAAAGATCTGGACACTTTGTTGAAAAAAATTAATAAAAAATACTATGAAAACTCTTTGGTTTGTGAATTACGTTATCTGACAGCTGATGTGAAAGCTTTTGAAAGGTTTCTGTTTCATTTTCCAACACGATAATAGTTATTAACTATTTATACTAGTGTGGGAATGAAATGTTCCCACACGAGTGTTATTCAAAGCTTTCTGTAACGAGCAAATATAAAAATTTCTGTTCATTGATTATAAATATATTGAAATTCACTTGAGGTTATGTGATTGACATTTCAGGGTAATGTAGTGTAATGTAGTAGATTTGCTAGTGACTCATAGATGGCTTCAAAATTTATATTCATTATGCCAAATATATCTTTGAAAAATTAATATTTTTTTATGGTAATGGGGGTAAGTTGTATTTCTGTAGTTGAGCTTTCATCTTGTAAAAATATTTTTATTGAAATATGCACAGAAAAAGAGACACTCAGAGTAGCGCACTTGTTCGGGAACGCGAATTTCCCAGTTGTCATGAGGGTGTTATTTTGTCCGTTTCCCAGGCGGCGAGTACAAAAAATACTTTTCATAATTCTTTATGAAATGCATTCATGCTTTTATAAAAGATTTCCTATATAATTTTTCAATTATTTATTTTTTCTTTTATTCATGCGTAAGTTCCTGCTTTCGTTCATGCATGGCAACTTCTCCTATTACGTTACATTTAATATTTCACAGTTTTAGAAATACAAGGTTAGTTCAATTGAAACCCATCTTTGATCAGATTAATTGGAAACAGCTGTAATTACTCAACTGATGTTTCGCAACAGTAGTAACTGTTACAATGATTAGTTTCTTCCTTTATATTTGATAACGGTTTTGAACATTATGACTTTGACATGGCATTTGACGGTTATTCAATTTTTAAGTGCTGAAGATTTTCAACCATTGCATACCTGCTGATAGAGTTTAAGGAAATAGAATTTAATGTAGATGTGTACTATGAAATCCTTAACAAGCTTCAAGTAGTATAATTCCCCGTCGTGACAAAACTTGGGTTCATGTTATCAATGTAGTAAAAGAAATGCAATAAACGAATATAGAGGAATTTAATCCTAAAGCCCAGCTTTATCGTCTTGCGATTTTCATATCTTTGACCCTCCGAAAAAGGCGTCAAAAAATATGCTTTCCGGTGCGACGCAGAAGTAAAAAACACTGAAAAAAATCAGTCAGCAACCATAAGAATTCTATGAGCAGGGTATACATAGGGTAGTAAAACATTGGAATATGTGCCTTAATTGTGGCGGTAATTATTTGTAAATGTATTCCCTAATGATTTGTTTTATGGGCCAAAGATGAGTTTCCATAGAATAATCCTCTACATCCGTTCATAGATGCATTAAAGGTATAAAATTACCGGAAATTCGCCCTAAAAAATGTGTCGCGGATAAAGATTTTCGTTAGCCATAAAAGTTGAAATTATTGATCTTCGAAAAAAGCATTATCGTATTCTGTGTTTTATACAGAGTCAGCGCACCCAAAGGCGATCCAACCATATAAAGACTGATAGAATTGCAATATTATAATAATGGAGTGAGTTCGCATAGCGCCCGCTCCAGGATACGAGTACTTGGGGCAATATCCATAGTATAGTAGAAAAGCTCTTTTAAGGAACTGATTGACGGAAGTTAAGGCCCCTTGGTTTTATAGTAACGGCTTACACATTCTATTTTACAATGCCCAACAAAACGTCATCATGAATAATGGGAGAATTCTCTATTTCGAAAATAATTTATAAACGCTTTTGGCTTTATTGTAATGTTTCCTCTGGGTAATCTACTTAACCAACTTTAAGATATATTAAATTTATATGGCATAACTCATAAATGGCCCTTAAAGCTTAATTTCCAACATCACTCTATTTTTAATCGTTAACTTGATCAAACTCTAACGAGAATATTATGTGATTAAAAATGGAGGTAATAAGCATGGAATTTTTATTAAAAAGAAAATATTAAATCCTGCCACCGCCGTTCAGAATAGTCCAATTACCGGTTTCTGATGCCTTTTCTTACAGGAAAATCGCTTTAATGGGAAAATTCTATTATAATTGACTGATTGTAGAATCGTATTTTGCTGCTTGAAATTTATTTCGATCGGAAAATTCACGCTGCTTGTTTAGGAGAACCAATTATTTTTTTACAATCGATTAACAGAATCCCAAACTTTGCTTTTACATATTTTTCATTTATTTGCATTTGAACATGCAAATTATTCAGGAGTAAATACCACAAGTGCAAACATGTGTTATTTAAATGGGTTATTTTTGATTCAATGAATGTCTTTTATTAGAAATAAATTGTTTGCTGATTTCAATGCAATTTAATTAAAATTTAAATTTAATTGAATATCGGAGGAGACAATGGAAATCGTTATAAATGTAATATTTACAATTTTGATATATGAAATGAAAATTGATTTAAAATTGGTTACAATATCAGTTTGAAGTGAAAATAAAGACCGTTTATAAGAGAATGGTATGTAGTCCTGGAAATGAAAGCGCAAAGGCGGAGGAACAGTATATGAAACGATAATCGTATGCGATGTGGAAGGCATGTGAGAAACCATCAACATTATTTCTCAAGAATACTATTATGGCAGCAAAGTTTACATACCAAAACTACAGATTTGTAACAAAGAGAAGCTTTTTACTTTTTTTTGTCTAGAGAGTAGCGCCATCTATCAATAAAAAATCACATGCTTATTCTGTTTTATTTATTATATGCAAATAAATATAACAAACTGCCTAGTATGTCTTGTAGAAGAAAATATAAATGCTACCGTCAAACATTTATTGTTAAAAATATTTTTTTACACACCTACGCACTAAAATGATATTTTTTATTGCGAGAATGGAGTTTATCTTCGATGCGATAGCTTATACGAATAATAAAAAATCTTTTGAGTGCTAGGGCATATTATAATTTTTCTGAAATCATCAAATTATTAATTTAAATGTTTCTTCAATGTATTTTCTAATTGAAGTTATGCAGCCAACCATGCACAAAATCAGCAATAAAATCAATTTTTAGTGTCGATTTCAAGTAAAATTAAATTTTAGTGCCGATTTAAAGTTATTTTACGAACGATTTCTTTCATTTTACTGTCGATTTTAGAAAAATTATTTTTTATCAGTTCGCTCGTGTGTGAAATTTAATAAATTTGTGCTATGTAAATTCATCTATATTTTTTAAATGCAAGTCTAGTATTAACTTACATTATTTTTAACAGAAACTGTAAGAACACATGCCATTTATATAAAAATAGGAGACGTGCTTATCTTATTTTGAAATTGCGAGTGAACCTGAAATTTTTAAATTCGATAAATAGTTATCGAATTAACACCTCTATGCAGCCTTTCAATTCGGCCTCTGTTAATCTAGATAAATTTTCGGAAATTGTAATAGAACTGACGCTTACATAAAACTAGTAAAGACTAATCTTATTTGCAACATTTTCAGGCTCAATCGCATAAACCATTCTGAATGTGAAAGCTGCTTCTAGTACTATACTTTTTATTTAAACATCAATTTCCGAAAACTTGTGAACATTAACACCAACCAGATTCATAAGGTTGAATGAGAAAGATTTCACATTTGCAAACATCTTAATTCCCAAAATTATTTTTCATATCAATATTCGAATTTATAAAGTTTTAGTTTAATGTTTCATATTACAGAAATGGAATTGCACCTAATACAATCAACTAAAATTTCTATAGTACGTATGTAGTTCAATTCAATACAGTTCTGTATATGTTTGTTTCCTTCTTTTTGTCGAAGCAAAATCAACTAGCATTTCTCTAATATTGCAAGTTGCATTCACTACATCGTTACAAACCGGGAAAATTACAAAAGACATTTTTTATTCGTACCTCGCACAGACATAAAATAAAAAGCAGCAAAGTGAATTCAACCAGGACAAAGATAAAGAAAGGAATAACAAAATAAGATGGTGGGGGTGCAATTCTGGGCGTAATTCAGTTCCGGACTGAGATTCTTCATCAAACCTACACTCTGTCTTGATTGGGAAAGCTTGGGCTGATTAAGTGTTTCATTCCGTTTTCTAAGAAGAGCTCTGCGCGCACTCTTGGTATAATTTAAATGTAAATTCGGGAATCATTTTAAGAGGTCTAACACTTTATTGATTGACGCGGTCTATTATACAAGTACAAACCCCAAACAATGAGTCGCTTTATATTAAGGGGGTGTGCATTTTCTTAAATCTCTTATTTTTTGGGAGGGTGTGAAATGCTATGCTGAGCAAATAATTCGCCGTGCGTGTTTGTATAGGCCCATATACGTTTATCTGTATTTGTTTATCATCTCGACGTGGATGTAGGCAAATTTTATGAAGCAGAAATATTGGTTGGATTCGCTCACAAGTAGATTTACATCGTGTTTGTTGACAAAACTTTCAAGCAGTTTGGATAACAGACATGTGATGAGTGTATACATAATATATATATATGTATAGAGATATCCATCTACTTATCACGTTTGCTGTAAAGGAACGTGTAATAAACTTGCTAGCTTAACATGTTACGAACATGACATCCCGAAATGATGCAGTATTAATATTCGTTACATACCTCAATGCACTTTGCATAATTCTGTTTACAACATTATTTGCTTTAATGTCGCGAACAGGCGCAGAAACCAATTATTAGTATTTCCTTCCATGCTAGCACGTTTTTAATCACAAAGAAATTGCACGAATCACTTACATTTCCTTCAAAATAAAAACCATTTATACTACAATTTTTACTTTGGAGCTTTTAATTTATAATTTGTAGAAATAATTTCTATTGGTTTACCTGACAATTTTATGCAAAATATTTGAAAAACATTTTCGGCTGTTACTATATAAATTGAACAGGCACATAAATATAAATCTTGCAACGTCAGTTGTAAAATAACGAGTATGAAAATCACTACTTTTCAGGAAGGGTCAATAAATTAACCATTGGAGTCATTGACGAATTAACTTAGACAGCCCGTTCATACACAATACCAACTCTAGTTCGACCTCCAGTATGATAAGTGAAATGGTACAAAGTGTAGTTTCAACTAGATCGTTATGAACTGGAGTACGATCGTTTGACTAACGTTAATTTCAGGAATGCAGTTTATGGCAGAGAATCGGGTTAAAATGATATCGAAAAAAAGAAAAGCCGTATTGCATAATTGTATCGCACTGTAAGTAGAGCAGCTCCATACGCGAGACAATTCTCGTGCATACCACTTTTCGAACTCAGGTCGTACGATAAATCGTACTGCAGATCGTACCTTGTACGGACGCCAAAAAACATCGAAGGTTTTCTAATTGAATGACTAATTATATTTTTTGCCATCTTAAGTTTCACCTCCAAAGCAGCTCTAATGTAACAAAAATAAAAAAAAAACTCATTTTATATCTATGAAAATGTCAAACAATTTAAAAAATAGAAATTTGGTAAATTAAAATTCGTGTCTTAGAGTTTTTCCAACATCAAAATCGTATTCAAAGTATCAAAATACACTGGAATATATAGATATGATATAAGTTACACTGGTTTTAAAAAATCTAAGATTTAAAAAAATGCCGCTCATTTTATAAACTTTAACTCGTGCTAAAACACGCGCCTTATCCACTCAATGCTTTAATATACTATTTTGGTTCTAACTTTTTTTGTGGCTGTGTAATTTTCACATTTATTTATTACATTGCGATATTTTATTCTCCACATCAGAAAAAATATATATTTCGGACAAATTCGCGTATATCCTCTAATATATTATAATACTAAACTAAATTTTACGTTTATGGACTGCCGAATCATGACAAATATAGCAGTACAAATTAATTACTAGATTTTTATGTGCATATTGTATTTTAATTGTTTAGAGTAAATTTAATTGATTCAATCATCAAGCTGGAGTGAGCCAATTAAATAACATTTACTGCTAATTTGCAGTTATTTAATGTAGTTGTGCTGTAATGGTTTAACAATAGCTAAATATTAAATTTGAAATTACACTACTATGGTATGATATTTACCTGTGCATATTGTTTTAATTAGCATTGTTATTTTGAAGAGATGACAATACACTCATATTTTCAGTTAATGGAATATTGAGTCACACAACTCTGTTAAATGTGGAAAATTTGTGTCTTTTATTTGTTTGAGATAACATTGTGTTAAGGATTCTCATATGCTTTGGGACAGATTTGTACTAAATCTTACCTAAGATACTTGATGTATGGATTTTATTACAATGGATTTAAGAACTGGTAAATGATTCCAATTAAAGCTTGCGTTCATGTAATTTGAAGATGAATGAATAGTTCAAATGTCACCTGTCCAGAAATTACCTGTTCCTCTCTTAGCGTTCAACAGCGTTAGAATGAACATTTAAATCCATCATTAAATTTTTGTTTCTTTAATTTCATTATATGTATGTTGTGAATGTTTTGTCTGCATCAGCGATTGATTCGTAAGTCTTGAAAAAACTCAAGTTCGAAATAGTCCCCCGATGTTCTGTTCTCTATCACTGTAATAGCCGCGATTGGAAAGAATGGCCGCGGGAATTGCGATTGCTCGATTGGACGAATAATTGGTACGAGTTTCCGATCAAGTAAGGGAAAATATCACACATCGTCGCTGTCAGACTCGTTGGTCTCGTTAGGCATCCACTAATTACGTGCGATGCTCACTTCACACTTCATACACTTTGAAATAGGATGAGAATCGCAGAACGCAATTACAACACTCCCCACAAATCTCTCCGTTACCCCTTTTAGAATGTCATATGTGCAACGGAAATGATTAGCGGTTACGGAATTCATGCAAATATCGTTTGAGATTATCCGTCATCTCTAATTAACCCAATCCAACTCCAGTAATAACCCACCAAATCAGCAACTAAATATAAATTAACAACAAGCAGCGTAATTTACGTTTTTTCTTTTTTTTTTTTTGGGTTTGTGTATTCAATAAGGAGTGTTATAAGTAATATTTAGAGCGTCACAAAGGGTGGTTTTGTAAAGGGGTGAAGAGGAATAAATCCCGGGATGGTGCGATGATTTAGTCGGCCGTCACAGCCACACTCGTTATTTAGTGCGCATGATCGGACATTAACATAACCGTTGATTTATAGACAGGGGTGATACAATCATAATTCCTTGAAGTTAACGATTTATGTGCACCCCCGGACTTGTTAACTTGTCTCTTAGCTTGCGATTCCGTCCGGAATGGTTTTTCCTTCGGTTAAGATTACATAAGCAGCAAAACCATCTCTAGATCTTAACAAACAAATTGGACATTCCAAAGTTTTCCATTTCGTTTTCTTATTTTAACCTTCAAATAAAAAAACTATACTTTTAATTACTTTTGTTTCTTTATGGTACGATAAAATTTCACTGCAAAATAATATATTTACACCGATTAGAAATATTACTATACTATAAATAAATTCAAATATTTAATATGCTAAGACTTAAAAAATAATAAATATTCTTTCAAATATGTATACAGACATTTTAAGAGGAAGTTTTTTAAATATATTTTACATTACCATAACAAGGACGAAACGAGACACTTCGCCGTGATATGAAGTTCCTACAAGTGCAGCGGCTCTTCGTGAATTAATTAATTCGTTATGCGAATTTTATATTAGTTATCACGTTTCATTGCAGTACCATCACATACGAACTCTGACCCACTTAAATTGAACCAAAGGAAATTTTTCATATTACTTTATATATAAAAAAAGTAAATATAAAATAAACTGAAGAGCAACCCAATCTCTCTTTGTAATAATTGTTTCACAATATTAATAGTTTTGATTATAATACCCATATAAATTAAAAGAAACTAAATACATATAGATTAAGATGAATTTTTTATCCTTAAATATTTAAACAAATGTGACGGATATTTAAGAAAAGAAGTATCAGGAAATTTAAAAAGCGCGAAGCCGTATGCGATATCGTACATTCCATACGCATCGACATAGTAAATTTATTTGAATTGTCCGCCAATTTTCGATGAATTTGAAACATAACATTAATAGCCCTGATTTCTGATCCTGACACCAAGCGGCTATATAATATAATGTCGATACACGACATTCATTTGCTATTAGGTCAATGATTTTTTAGGTTGGCATATAGACCTAATAGATGCTAAGATCAGCAATCAGTTACTTTATGGGCTATTAATGGCATGTTTCTCATTCGTCGAAAAATGGCGAGCAGTTCAAACAAGCAAATTATAATCTAGAATGTCGATCCGTGGTTTTGCTTTGTTGACCGTATCGTGAGCCGACTCGAGGGGTATGGAATGTAAGATATCGTACACGGTCCTGCACTTGATGGCATCTCATATGAAAATTTGCCCTGTACCAAGGATGACGAGAAAAGAAGCTGATCGACTTTTTTTGGGGCAGGTTGCTTTTCTTTTGATGGACACTATACATTGGGCCTCACAAATGTGCAGGTCGAACCTGACTCATATGTAGCCCATATTGCTCGTGACTTCACAGTTATCTCTTTTTTTTTGCTGCACCTACACCGACTCTATCTCTCTCTCTCTCTCTCTCAAATCTATCAATTCAAATTATAAGATCCATGGGTTGACAGACATTTTATTATCAATAAAAATTTCTTTCCCTTTGTGATCATTGTTTTATATGATTCATCTTATATTCGGTTTTCGATCAGATAACACAAATCTTGGGATTAAAATATCTTAAGGATCAAACTGTCTTCATAATAATTTTAAATAATACAAATAAGTGCAATCAAAATTGTTCGTTATAATTGAAAATAAATGTGAAATTGGCAGCGCCATATTTCAAATGAAACTAATAATTTAATATTATCAATAAAATTGAAAATAAAAAATAACGTGCACTCTCCCTTATAACAAAGTCAATACCTATGGTCATTTCATTAAAATTATCGATGTAAAATCATATTCATTTCATTTGATTACTAAATCCTAAAATAAAACGAAAGCTGCTATATAGCGCCAGCTTCATAACGACAACATAATAATTTAAATTTTTATGTGAAACAGTTTGCAGAATTTTAAAATTATTAGCAATTTAAATAATTATGTTATAAATATTTTAATTTCGGAATGTATTATAAATCATTCAATAACCCCATCCAAACAATAGAATTTATTTACCGATTGAAAAGATGAAAATTTAAGCTTTATTATTCATTGGTTGAAATATTAGATAGAAGTTGAAAATTAAATTAACCATATTATTCCTCCAACTGAAAATTTCTCAATACATTCATATCCGTTGTAAATTTGTCGATTCTCGAGGGTCTACTTTTGTATATCCCTACTACTGCATTATCGGAACCTAAAGGATTTACATAAACAATAACAACCAGCCCCTCCAATCAATTATTAATTCCGAACAGCAAATGTTTATTTTTAGAAGGGAAAACCTGAATTTTTTAATTTTTAATTCTGCTTCTTATTTTTACTATATTCATTAATTTTTAATATAGGAAAAATATTTAATTAGATAAATGTAAGCAATGTGCAACATTTTAAGTTATTTTAACAAACTCATTAGAATGAAAGTTTTTTTGTCACTATTTCATTAAATAAAAAATTCATGTGCATCACTTAAAACTTCTTAAATAACATTAAGCAACCTTAAGCTAATTTTTAACATTTACACTTTTGACATATTCACAATTTATTTGTATTTTATCGGTTTCTTGAGAATTTTTAAATTTTTCCATTTTCTTCGATTAACCTTAAATTTGAATTAAGTAAATATTTGATAGTAAATGTTTTGTATTGCGAACTAAAGGAAAACTTTAAATATGTCAAATGTATGTCATCTATTTATATAATAATTATATAGTAATATGTAAAGTTTTAACAATAGACCTAAAAGTTTGCTATTTGCGCGGGAGCATCAATTTTATTGGAGTAATTTAGGTTTGTGAGGCAAAATGCGTCATAAAGTTAATATATTTTATGATTATTGCCCCCACATTGGTGGACTTGATTGCATATTTATTGCATGTTTGCTTGACAGTTGCTCGTAAGGTCTTCAAAATGTTGTTAAATGTGTTTGAGGATGTCGGATAAAATGTTACCGTATATCCAGAATGGAAACTTTATGATAATTAGAGATGAAATATTTAGCATAGAAAGCTACCGCAATGGTTATTTTAATTTTAATAGAAACAATTAAAATTAATAAGAAATGTAGAAAGTTGAATGTTGTAAACTAGCAAAGAAAGACATATGCTTAAATATTTAAAACAATATTTAAAAATAGAACATCTAAAAATTGTTCTTTATCTTTTATAACCTTAATTCCTAAGGGGTCTTTATGTGGGGTGTATAACATTCTAAAAGTTGAACTAAACTGCTACATACGAATATCAAATTTAAAAGAAGCTTTTATCTCTGAAATCATATACCTAGTAGTTTTTATTACACATTACAAATGAAATAATTAATTACCAACTAATTGATATTTTATTTTTGTGCAAATTTTGATAATATAAGTCAGTGGTTCTCAACCTTTTCTAAACCGCGAAATACTATTGTGAATAAAAAGATTTACCGGAACACCCTTAATTAATATAAATGAAATTTTTTGTCACTTCGTTATTAGTATAAAATAGTGTCATGTAACCAGAATCTAGTTGCGTTAATTATAATTTTCGCGGAACACTTTCGGAATGCTTGCGGAGCACTAGTGCTTAGCGGAACACCAGTTGGGAATCACCAGTATAAGTATTTCTTGAATTTCTTGTTAAATATTTAACTAACTTAAGAAATCAGTAAATCTTTTTTGCCAACAAAATCTTAATTACACAGCGTTAATGAACATTTCATCGGTTCATTATTAGGAGTCATTAAGTACAATTTTTACTTTTATTTTTATTTTGAGATTAAAGTACCGCAGAGCTTGTTTTAATCGCATTTATTGCCGAGAAACATTCTTAAGTGCATTGGAGAATTTTAAACTTCATAGACAGACAAGTTTTCTTTCAATTAGTCGTTTTTTATTTTTATTATTTTAAGTCTCAATAAAAAAGAATAATCGTTTTCCATTAATCTAAAATAATAAGATGCATATTCTATTTATTTACAGACTTAAAAATAAGATAATAAAGAACTAGTTAAAATATTAAAAACAATGTATATGTAATGCGAAGTATAGATCTGAAAGTTCCATATTTTGTTATAAATTTATATTCTTAATTTGAAAATGCATTTTTGAGTAAGCCCATGAAGTTAAACGATTAACGAAAAAACATTACAATTGATTCAAATCCGATTAAAGGGATGGCAGAATAGCAAAAGCTGAATTTAATTAATGACCCCCTTTTACATAAATAACTCCGTTTTATTTCAGCGAACGAACAATGTGTTTTGTACTTAAAACGTTTCCAATAATTATCTGTTATTTTTGCCAAAACGTTAAAATATATCTCTGAATTTAAATACAACATATTAACTTAATAAAGTGCGATTTTCTTTTATACAGTTTGAATGCATTTTTAATTTACACTTAAATGGTAATGAAGTTTTTTGAGTTATATGGGTTGTATATCTTTAGAATTTTATTTAATTTGTTAATTTCATAAAATTTAAAAGTGTTAATTTAACACAAATAAAATATATAGTTTTTAGAATTATATATGTATTGATTTATTTGCAGAATTAAACATAAAACACAACTGATGCATTCCATAATTAAATTTTGATTAGGTCGACAAATGCTACCAGTAAAAATTACTTTAAAATTGGTTTGCATGTTCCGCTAATTTTAATCAAGTTATTTCAGTGTATAGTTATAAATCAAGGAGCAGTTTCAAAAATCTGCTTATAACATTTAAATGAAAATTGAAGATAATTTCAATCGAATTATCAAGTTTATTAACAAAAATTATGAAAATATTTTTTATTAAAATTTGATGTTATGGCGATTAAGTCTTGCGATTTTTCATCTGAACAGAGAGTACAAAGTTTTAGATGGGCAAAATTTAAGCAAAAAACAATTTCTCTAAATATGGCGCCACTTGTGTTTCATTTAATTATAGATTTAATAAAGAATGTTTAGATATGAAAAATTGTTTATCAAGCGATGTTCTGAATTGCACAATATGAATGTATATGTTTTTTTTTATTTAGATCATTATGCTAAAAAATTCTGGTAAAAAATTTACTGAACTTATGGCAAAAGAAAAATAAATTTGCGTTATCTTGAAACTTTTCTAATTAAACCTACAATGTACTTCAATAATAAAAAAAAGTTAGAAATAGCGTCTCCTAAACTCTGATCACCCTGCATAAATTAAATTGATAATATCTAATAATTTTATTCCAAAAAATTAAATGTAACTAGTTATTTCAACTTTGTGAGTGCGAATTAAAGATAAACTATCCAATTAAACTAAAATCAATTTGCGGCGTTTAATTCTTCAAATCTTAAAAAGATGAATCCACTTGACTTAATTGCTTTAAAAAAGTTTGAAGAAGTGTATCTTCACATTATCTTTCTCCCGGTTTATTTTTGCGCGCGGTATTAAATTAATTTGGTAATATCTACTTCTGCGAGGATCCCAGTCGCACTGTGAGTGCCTGATAATGTTGTAGCTCTGGGATAATGCCGAAACAAAAGCGGTACTTAGCCCGGAGTGAGCGGGATTCGCACAACAAAAGACGCCTTAACACGTTACAGTAAATTTAAATAAGTTGGAATAGACCTGGACGTATTCACCAACCTCTTTTGTCTCAGAATAACTTGGACACTTTGTCTTCATAAACACATACACTCATATAGACACCAAGTATTCCTTCCAAAAGCTTATTACTTTCAATTGAAAAGTATGATAGAACACAATTAAATAAAACAAAGCCAGAAGTTTTCCCAAAAATTGATTGCAATGCCATTGTCATATTTTCCAACTGACACTTCAAAAGAAATAATGCGTATTTTAATTAAGCCATGAAAGGAATATCATTTCATGTATGTTTTCAATTATATCTTTAATTTGTGTAGTGTTTCTTTTTTGCAATTTATTTCACTGCGTTTTTTTTTGCGAGCTGCATGAAACTGGCTAGTTTTCATTGCATTCTACAAAACGTTTAATTTCTTCTCTTTGATGTCGCACTCGAAGATAATAATTACTTTTTAAAGTTTCAATTACAAAATGTACCTACCTGGAGATTCGCGGAAAAATTTACTTTCTATATATAGAAAATATTTCATGGTAGCACTAATATAACGAGGCAATATAAAGTTTTACTTTATTAAAAGCGAATTTCATATATAAAATACCTACATTTCCGCTAGATTTATTACAAAATATGTAATTTCGCGTAGGTCGCGCAAAACTAAAATAATAAATAAATAGTTGTTACAAAATAGTAAAAATATAAATTTTCTAGTTATGCATTGTTTAATTTATTTTATTTTTTAAAGAAATATTTTTAAATTTGAGATATTATAAAAGGATTGATTATTAACCGATGTTAAATCATAATTATAATGAATGTGTTATGAAAGAAAGTTACCATCAAACGCACTTTTTTAATATTATGCAATATTTAAATTTCCTTCAAAAGTTTTAACAAGAGTATGATATTTGACGTGTTGCGCTTCGCATATAATATTAAGCTCATCCAACGATGGGGTGCTTTCAAGCAATAAAGTAAATTTCGCATCGAATGTAAGATCGAGTATTGATAAAACGAGACGATGCTTTTATAAAAATCGTGTGCACGGAAACTTTTCGAAAAGTGCTTTAGAGTTTTGGGGGCCCCCACTTTTTATTTTATTTTTTGACATTCCGAAAGTAAACTTCGTTTTTTGTAAAGTGGAGACCCGAGCACGTCCCATATAAGTATTAGTCAATTTGTATCACCTTCCTCAACTCTCAGCTTAACAAGAGGGGTGAACACCTCATTAAAAAAGTTTGGTTGTGTCGCTGTCTTTTTTTTTCTGTTAAGCTCTTTGTTTTTGTTTGCCGTTTGAACTGAAAAATTGAAAGTTTGCTAGTTAAATACTTTTCGAGATGTTAAAATTTTATTAATGCAATTATTTCTTTTCCTTTTTTTCTGGAAAAGTATTAACCGCCCTGGACATATTTTATTTCAAATTTCATACTCTATTAGAATAATAACTTTAGATTCTGTTATGACTTTGAATTACATTCATATACTTACATAAATATTCGAAGAGAGTACCCTGTTGTAATAGCTAATTTGAGATGAAATATTAACAAAATTTTTAATGTTCATGAAAACATAAATCACAAATGTTTTTTTGCTTAAATTTTCAAAAAAATGTTGACAGTTTTGAAACTTATTATATTAAATGTTGTTATTTAACATATTTCATAAGTTTGATAATGAAATTTTTTACTATACTCATTATAAAAATTGTAAAGTTAACATTTACGAGAGAACATCGATATTTTAGTCCCAGTCTAATGGATTATTAAATGAATTAGTGTCAAACAATAGCAATAAAAATGACAATATTTATAACTTTATCGATATAATATTTATACCGATTAAAAACTCTAGAATTGAATTCTTTTCAATTTTATTTGCAGTAAATATTATTGTGAAACATGCTATATAAAATTTAAATTGTACTCCTAAAGTGAAATTGGACAATATAAAGAAGAGCAAATATAACGAACAGTCCCTTTCCAGTTAGCGAACAAACAAATATAATCGAAAAATAGTAACAATAAAATTTCTTTTTTTACAAGAGTTTCCATCATTAAACATATGCATGATATAGCATTTTATTTTATTTTATTTTTCAAAACATAAATTTTATTTATTTTCCAAAATATATTTTCAACGAAATTCTAATTTAATCCTTAAATTTAACAGTTATAAATACTAAAATTTTTTTATTCAAATAACTATTAATCTAAATTTCTTTTTAAGTTTAATATAAAAGAAATAATTGTTTCGTACTGTTAGTAGAAACGGATGTGAAAGAATTAATTCCCCAAATTCGTAGTTGGATAAAAGATTAAATCTGTGATCATCAAAGTGAACCTTTGGTAGATACATTGCAATCAGTCTACAGCTCAATCATTACCGGTTCATTTTACGATTAGAATTATCAGTCTGTGTGAATTGGAAAAAAGAGCAAACTCTGCGAAACGAAGAGGAATAATTGGAGGGATGCGGGCTATCCTTAATTCTACTTCTTTGTATCAATAACGATTTAATAACAACTAATTTTGTGAGCTGTGTTTTTAAAATATTTATACAGGCACGAAAAGACAATAACAAGATTGTTTTCATAAATCACATAAAACAAATCGAAAGAAATGTTTAATATCTACACATGTAGATAAATATGAAGGAATACGATTTTTACTTAAATTTGATTTTTATTGCCTGTTTATTCTATCTTGAATTTACTGGACCATTTACCAGGAAAAGAACATTGTTGAAGGACGCGCTTTCCTGAATTTAAGAAGTAACTATAAATTTTTGCCTAGAAAACTAACAGGCGATCAGCAAAAATAAAGAACTAAACAAATAACTTACTGAAGAATAGTGTAGTCTGCATTTGATACTCAACAAAATATTAAGAACAGCAACTCCATTGCATTGCGATACATCTACATACCTAATTGTAAAATCATATAAACTGAAGACTCTCACACTGTTCGGCTCATAATGGGTCTCTATGAGGCCCAGAGTAGATCTTTTGTCTATAAAAGATTTTCCTCTTATTTTATCAGCATGAACCCTAAGGGGTTCTTTACTAAAAAAAGCAATCTCTCATTTATTTTCAAAACTTCAAAAAATAATTCGGTAAGGTTTGAATAAATTGTTATACGTTATCGAATGTTTTACTGACCCAAAACGGCTTGGATTCATTTTTAATTACTATTACTGAAATTGTTTGAATTAAATTATTTTGTTTTAGTTTATAACCATTTTTATTTGTAATTATATAATTAAAATTATATAAAATAGTTTTTATTGTCCGGAGTAAAAATTTAATTTTATTTTTATTGATTTTTTTTCTCTAAATTATATTTAAGCTAAAGTAACAAATTAAATTGCAGGTAAAATAAAGTAAAATTTAAAATTGCTAGGAAATATAATTTTATTAAGTCAATCTCTTGTAGAACAATATTGAAATAAATTCCATACTGCTTCACTAACATGACATCTCACCGTCGTCGCATACACGACACAACAAACGGTGCAGAAAGCAGAGTTAATAAGTAAAGTGAAACCTTGTCATTTAACTCCACTGTAGTTGAATGAAAAGGAGGGATGAAATGAATGTTGAAATAACAAAACACATTTTTACAATATTGCCACCCTTCCAAAATTAAATATATTTAATTTTATAAAAAGAACTCTTTATCTAAAATTTCTAAAGTATATATCCTTAATTTTATTAGCCTTAAAAGCTTTTCCCCTCTTATACAATAGCTGCCCTCTACTAATATGATAAGCACTGAATTAAATGCTGACGTGATTCATGCTATCTGAATTACATCCATCAAGGATTCTTCCCCCAAAAGCACTAATCGCGCTGATTTTTTGGGAGGGCGAAACAAAATCATTTATTTCATTTTGTCAGATCCATTTCCTGCAAAAGCAATATCCATACAAATTTGTTAAATAAAAGTTATCTGCATTTTTAGATGGTTTCATGGTAATCATTTACCAACATTCAAATAAAATCCAAATTAATAATGGAATTTAATATTAATCAAACACACCACGTGAATATTTATTGCAGAATACACGCTATTTCGAAATAGAGAAAAGATTTAATGATGAATCCTTAATTGTATAAAATTTCACTCAGGATTTTATTTACTGGTACTAATTTGATTAATTCAGACTTACTAAAATTGCATTTGATTCAAAATAAATTCATCAAGTCTTAGTTTTACTTCAATCAATTTTTCATTGCAGATATTTTTATTCTTCTTGCTTGGTTTATAGTTTCCTTTTCTTAATATTTTCAATTTGAAAGTGTTTTTAATTTTTATAATTGTTAATTAGATTAAAATCCTTATATCCAATTGTCGTTTGAATACTGTATGTGAATGGCTTTTATATCACCACAAAGTAAAGCAAATAACATTGTAACGAAATTTGATCTAAGCTTTAAGATCACACAAATTTTTAAAAGGAAAAAGAAAATTAAAAAACTTTCTTACAATTCTTTCTTTAATTATGTAGGAATCAAATGATGTTTTTTAGCAACGATTTTAAACGTGTACAATTTGTTTCGAGTGCATTAAAAATGTCAATGCCACCACGTACATTTCTTTGGTCCATAAGTTATTGAAAAAGGAAGATGGGTGTTAAAAAGTAAGTTAAAACATTTTCTTATAAAAATAAGTCAACTTTTTTAATATGTTATTTCCATTTATACACATATTTTTTCATAAAGTGATAATTATTCGTTTAATATAATGAATTCATAAAGTAAATATTTTCACAATATCATAAACTAAATAAGCCAAAGAAAATATTATTGTCTGTTCTATTTTATGTGATGTGTATCAACAAGGGTGCTGATTATAGTTCGATTATGTATTTTCTCGATCCTAATATATCGCGCTGATTGGGGCTATTGGATGGGATAATAAGGATGTGCGGCACCGATAAAAATGTGTATCAGCCATTCACCACTTGTATTCAATAACCTTTGGGCCGCAGTTAGATTGGATCTTTTTTGGTCGTTTTGCAAAGAACCTATTTGTTAGGAACTTGGGGGACGTATATGACGTCATCTTATTAAAGTGGGGTTTGTTTGCCAAGCCATAAAATAAATTTTCTGACACACTTTCTTGTTCGGCTGCAAACGTCGCCCCACTGTTTTGTGTTCGTTGATTTATCGGCGCGTGATTTGAATTCCATTCCGAAAATTTTGTAAATTAGTTTTATATAATTTTCGAATGCCAAGACATATTAATGAAAAATCTTGGGGGAGATTAACAGGGGAATGATTTAAATTTAAGGGATGGGTTGTATGAGTCTAATTCATTATTAAGCCCACAACAAGTTGTTGCCGCAGCTCGTCTAAAATTTATGTCTTAAAATATAGCCAATTATTTTTTAGTAGTTGAAAATGCATTTCTATAAAATTGGGAAGTGTTATTGTGTTGCAAATTTGTACGCGGATTTATGAGGGTGGATTTTTTTTTGTATACATTAAAATACCCGAAGCGCTTATGTAATAAAGGACGGAAATAATTTTATAATTGCCCAGGCTGTAAAATCGCCCACAGCTTTAATTACTGTTGTAATATCAATAAAAAGTGTGAATGCTACTAAATTTTACTGAATAAACCGACAAACAAATTTTTGGTATTACACGCATCCTTAATCAAATTTCAAACTACATTTTCAGAATAATCTCTTATTAAACAATCTTCTCTAAAAGTTTCTTTTTCAAATTATTTTAGAAAACGAAAGTTTATAAGAAGGACATAACATATTCTCTTGTTAATTTAGTTCGAATTGGTATGATCTCTTAAGTCTGTGTGACACTAGGCTATATTTTTACTCAAAATTTGTATAGACCATCGATATTACACTAACTTTCTAAACTAGTACGTACCAACCTGATTTATTTTAAATTTATTTTGTATGAATGCATTTTTTTATAAAAGAAAATTTCATTGCCTCGTATTATTTTTAATAAACATCGTTCAATCAAATTAAATCAAAAACAGCGTGGTGTGTTAAGGAAATGGAGGTCGCGGGAGGTCTCAAGTATCGCAAATAAATGGAAAATTGGCGAAACAGAAGACGAAAAAAAGGCGTCCCTTTAATAATAGTTCGATCTCGCGCATTCAACCGGAGCCAGCAAACGTTCGATATCAAAGAATAATTGTTTTTATAATTGCCTGGCTGATCAAGTCTTTCTAGATGTTCCCTTATAA
Organism: Coproporus ventriculus; assembly: GCA_027574865.2. Taxonomy (NCBI): domain Eukaryota; kingdom Metazoa; phylum Arthropoda; class Insecta; order Coleoptera; family Staphylinidae; genus Coproporus; species Coproporus ventriculus. The sequence goes on along the minus strand of JAODAH020021227.1, from coordinate 19,453 downwards.
ATTGATTTTTATAACGCATACCGTTCGCTTTGTCTCCCATTCTTCTGGACAGTTCATTTTCAGAAATATCAGCAAGGAATAAAATGTAGTTGCATTTTTTTTTAATTTGTTATCAATCTTTGTAATTGTGTTAATGAACAAAGCATAAACTTTAATACAAGTTTGACGAATCATAATTAATTGTTAATAAACTCTATGTTATAAGATAGTTTAGTAGGTAGACGCAGAATAGGTAATAATGTGCATACCTGAGTAAATTCAATTTCGCCATTAGAATTCTGGTGTGGGGCATATACATGTGTGAATAGTTAAAATATTTCCTCTCCTCCAATACCATTATATACATTTCAGTTAAATTACGTATAAATAGTTTTAAAAAAACGCACATTTTTTAATTAACTATGTGTAAAGTAAATTTCTTTAAAAAATATCACTGCTAAAAAATAAAATAATTAATTCATGTAATAAATAATAATGCATAACTTTTTATTTTGAGATGATAAAATTACGATGACCTAAGTTCCAGTTATTTTTCATTCTTCTAAAATAGTCACGATTACTTTTTCTAAGTTTTCTTTTTGAAAAATTTTGCAATTATATAAAAATAATCACTTTTTTCGTTTGATATATAAACTACACTTCAATTAATTTTTTTTATCCTTTTTTTGTGTTAAAGCATAATTTAATTTAATACAGAAATTACTTGTCATGCTGCACAAGAGTAATGCAATACGGGTGTCGTTGTCTCGCCATTCTGCTACATTTTTTTTACAATTAATGTAATTTTACACGATTCCGTATCGACCTTAGGGAAAATAATAATACACTGGACTGGATATAATTTAAAAAAATTCAATTGACCTATACGTTTATTAGAAATAAAATTTCTAATTGTTACATTATTATTTTGCTTTGTGAAATGATTAAACATACTACGTTAAGATTCAACATTGAATGATTTCCATTTTTCTTTCACAGATCCCTCGAATCCCATAGTTAGGATATACACATACTTGTAGTTATTACGCTTCTTAAAAATACAAGAATAATTACTGGTTCTTTTAAATATATTGAAACTACTTTTTGCTAAATGAGACAAATAAAACAGTAAAACTTTGTATATAATGCATTTTAAGATCTGCCATAAGAGTCACTGTAGTGTTTCAAACGCAAGTCATACGACCTAGCCCTATAAATGTTGTAAAATCCGTCCATTGGATTCTATAAGAAGAAGCATAATGACATTATATTCACAAAACGAATTATTAAATACTTTTAGGTTTATATTTTATTACCTTATACTTAATATTTCATCAATCTTCCATTTATTTACGATAATCGAAAACACCCACGTTCTTTATTTCCTTCCGTTTTACCATGAGTCTGCTTTAATTTGATTACGGGAAATTTTACAGGGATAATTCTGATGTTACCATCCCCTAAATTTAATTTGAGTGTTTGAAACAGTGAATTTGATATTGAAAGAGCGCGCGTGTTTCTAGTTCGCGTTATCGCTTTGCACATGTAACACGAACACGGTTTAAAAGCAGTAAAATGTAAGTTTGCCCTGTTTAAACTGTTCGCCTGAATGTTTCCATTGTAGTTAATTTAACATGTTTGTTATTGTTACTTGAACCCGATCTACCGGTGTCCCATTAAAGGCAAATTTAATAATATTACCCTCAGCTTTTATTACATTAAACATATTGAATACAAATTAGTCTAATTATTACTTTTAACTTTAATATTTTAAATTAATAAATTTCAATTTATAACAAATCTAATAATACGAATACTGTAGATAAAAATGGGGAACTTAATATAGACAAAAGAGGTTCCCTCTTCAACTAAATTAAAAGCTGTATTTTTTTCTGCCAGTTTTTAGAAGTAAAGAATATTCTGATAAATAAAAATGATCCGCACGCGAAATCCCTCTTTTAGTCAACAATATACAGCCTTAAATTTAATAATGCATTAATATAACTCCGCGTTGGAGATTTCTTTTTTTTGTCGGTTACGTTCAGTATTTGTTATATGCGGAAGATTGAAAATAAATAATGTGCTGGTGATAAAAATAAGATGTATTTGAAAGAGATTTGTGTGAGTGAATGATGGATGAGGGAATTGAAGCTATTTAATTGAATATCCTGGCTTGCTTTCATTACTGAAACTCGGTTGAATCCAGTCAAGACAGATTAGAATACTTTTTATATTAAGGTTTGTCAATCTCGTTGAAATTCTAAAAACCTACATTTAACTTTTTCAAGGTGTAACAAATTATTTATAATAAGAAACTGAAAACACTTAAAGGTAATATTAATATAGAATATCAGTGATAAATTTGTTTGCATTATACATGTTTCATTGTTTTTGTGATTTCTAACTTGGATTGAAGAATTTGCATGCACTGAATATTCGTATTATCGCCAATTTCGCTTCACTGCCTATAAAAAAAGGTCATCTATTTAAACAATATTTGTAGGTATTTCATCTTAAAAATCTTCTTAAACGAGCAATATATGTAATATAAAGAAAAAATGTGAAGATAAAAAAAATTGATTAGAAGATAATTAACCCAATATAATATTTCCAAATACAAGCACAAGGTTTAAAAACCACACAACTAGCTACTCTCTAAAAATAGGAGTCCCAATTCACACGACTACTCCAATTTGTGCGTGCGCTGGGACAGCTTTTAATCCTTCACGTACAAATAAAGTAATAAAAAACTTTATTATTACATTTTTTAATATCAAACAGTTTTAATTTAACTCGAATAATAATGCTTCATTTGCAATATGGTTTATTAATAATAAACTAGTACATATAGTTTTTCTAAATTAAATTGAATTTCAATCTGCAATCTGTGGAAATGGTTAAATGCTTGGATATACATTTGAAAATAAATGGCACATAGAATGTTACAATGGAATATCATATATATTTGCATCAAATATGATAATGATGAATATGATACAGCGTCCATTAGTTTGTAACATGCAGTCTAGTTAATTACACCATTAAAATTTTATGTACACTCACAAACATTTGCGATACAGTAATACACTTAAATAAATACACTTCGGTATTGTAATTTAATTCAGATTCAATTTACTACATAAAAAAAATCATTTAAGAAGATAATTTTATGGCCTATTGTATATTGAGACCCTTAAAAATTCAATTAGTTATACAGGAGGGAAAGAAAATGCTGGAAAAAAGCATATGCTTTATTTTTCTCGTGTTGGATTCTTTCTCGTTTTTTTTTACTTCCTGAAAAGATTTAATTGTTGCTCGAGGAGTGTTCACTGAAGTTGTATAAAGGGGTAGCGTGAAGGGTTTGCAGGAAGGAAAGGAACGTTTATTCCGTAAAAGTGTTAACTAACATCGTGTTACGATGATAAAGGACGATGAATAGATGGAATTCTGCACACTCCGGGTGTGTTTATTTAGTAAATTTGTTTGGACAGCACTTGGACTAGCTTTGTCCGGTTCCGGTGCGACTCTGAGATTATGACGTTATAACTAGTTCTGTCTACTTGTCGCAAGAACGTTTCCCAAATAGAATCATAAGCGTTTCCTCTGCGTTTTACATCTTAGCTAAATTTGCATTTCAACTACAAATACAACCCCGAACAAACTCATTATTATAAATAAATTCAACTATTTCATTATGTTAGGTAAATCACAAGCAACTCTCATCTTTCTAAAGATATCTGTCCAAATTTAGTTTCTTTAACAAAGAAAAATCTTTTACCAAGAAGTTGTATGTAACAAAAAATTATATATATATTTTTTTTTTAATAAATTAGTGTTTTATCTAAACAACCTTGGTTGAAAGAATTATATTTTCTTCCTCTCCTCTCCGATATTATGTGTAAAAATTGATTTTATTTGTTCCAAGAATGTTCTACAAATAAAATCGTTTGAATTTTTTATCTTAAAATATTTACACCTTTGTTAGAAATAAAATTTTCAACGTGTACATTATTGTAAGCAAACTTAACTATTTCAATACTGTAACAAACAAGAAAATGAGGGTGCGTGTATTTTCGTTTTTAAAATATATATACTGTGAATAACCTGGTAAAATATCACCCCAAGTCAAGCACTTAACCTGCAATTGTGCCAGAAAATGAAAGGAAAATGTAAAAGGGAGGTAACGAAACAGTCGAAGCATGTGAGAAATGCAAACACACGCGGCTTTATGTTCTTTAAGACTGTAGTTGTTTGGGGAATTTAAAATATAAGAAAAACAGTGAGGCAAATTTACACCCCTGCTCTCCTGACTATTTTCCACTTGGCTTTCACGCATTAACAAAAACGTAACACATTTTCCAGGCGCCTTTAGGCACACACAATCAAACGCCACCGGAGTAATTGCTTTGAGAAACGCAAACGTAACCCTTTGAAATTGGAAATAAATTTAATTTTGTGAACATATGTGTCCTGTATATTTAGTATTTATAAACAAATAGAATTGAAAATTGCAATAAATAATTTATATAAAAATAAAGTATGTATGAACCTATATCTACATATTTCGTATACGAATTCTAACATGCAATTTACAAATTATATTTAATAAACATTTTAACATGCAGTAAAATATTTATTTCATTTTAAAACGAACCCAATCAAACAAATTTTTTTTATACGAAAAATAAGAAAGGCTATCTCGAATTAAAGAATAAACTTGTCATTTTATGAATTTATGTATTTTCTTTGTTTCTATAAATCTGAATATAAAAATTTATTTCTGCAAATTGCTAGTAGGGCATAATTTAAAATTCTACGGCGGAAATTATTTTTAGGTAAATATCGTAGCGTGTGTGTCTGTCAGGACAGACGTGAAGTGAATATCAAGCATCTTAGAATTGGGAGGCTCGAAGAGTACCAAATTTTATATTTAAGTTGAATGTTGAAGTGGAGCACAGGTGCAAGGTTTTGACTAAATCAGATAAACAAAGATGTAACTTTACGTTTCAGAATTTTATTTTCTGTGTTGTTATAAAGCTTCTACTGAAATTTTCTAACATAATTAAAATATATTGCGAGAAGTTTTATTACCATAACTTTCATTAATTCCACTTTTTAAAAATCATTATGTAAGGAATTGACTTGGCAAATTTTAATGTACATATTTTTTAATGTTTCTTTTTAACCAATTTATTTTAATCACAGTATTAAATTTTAACTTTAAATGAATTTTATAGTTAAGTTTTCATTTGACTAGTTTCGCTGTTACGCATCTTCATTCATAGTTAAAATCATATATTTAATATATGGATATTTTTATCTAAAGCTAGACTGATGTTCCTGAGGATTCTAAATTAATTTTGGCGTTTCTATATTGAATTCAAATTGCTTTGCGTGTAATTAAAACTCAATCTGTGTTATAAAAATATTTTATTGAAGATTTGTACATATTTAAAAGAGACATAGTGGGTTACCAATGCTTTATTAATTGAACTGAAAAGTTAATCATTTGCTAAGCTCCCATACAGGAATGAAGCTGACTGCATCACTGTTGTTTACATATCCCAGTTACTTTAGAAAATGATTCTTAAATTCCATAGGCTATAAGTTTAAAATGAATAGTGTAAATCTACTTCTTTTAAGTTATAAAAATTTCAACAAAACGATACGGAAAATCTTGTATGTTTATTTCTGCGGTTATATTTTTTTATAAATTTGATATATAAATAAATATTTAAAGAAAAAATTTAATTTCATTCAAAATATTTGTCTTGACAAATATCCCGAATCAGAATTATTAAATTTCTGATTCTGTTCGAGACAGATTTGTTTCAATATGTAAAGTTCCGTCAACAAATAATAATCCGGAACAAGCAGAAATCCTGTATCCTACAAACTAACTAACCCATTCCGAAAAACTTTACAGCGATATGCCTATTTATAACTATGCGTATACTCCATCTCTAACATTTGAGTTGGTCTAACTTTGTTTATGCTCTTATCTACAATCCCCCTAAAACAGATTCGTATCTATTTTACTGAAGCAGACACAAAAAAAGCAATTTTAATAAATCCGCGAAACTTTCATATTATAATCCCGTTTGGTTTTGCGACATGCTTCGTACAATATAAGGTTATAAGGGTGCGCTGTTAAATTTCCATGTAACGTATATATACGGTGATGGGTTGGGAAGTAGTTTCTTCCGGATTACACCGCAATGCTCTCACACTCGTCTAAATCAGCTTAAAAGTTCCGGGAGTAGCCGCGGCGCGAAATTAAAAAACTACTGTGCAGTCGATATGTCCTGGAAAAAGAAAGAGAAGTCCAGAAAAATCATCCCACATCCCAATTTCATTTAACTTTAACCACCCCACCGAAAGTTTAACGCTTTATTTTACTAATGGGACTATACCATTTTGTGCTCAAAACAAACATAAAAAAAAGTAAAACTTAAGGAAATCACCACACATACAAAAGTTCAAAATTAAAACCTGAGGCTTATTGGAAAAAAGTATACGCCGGATGTTTGAAATTCCAACATAAAATAGGAACGCTGACCCGACGGGTACCTCTGCATGCATATCCTTAACAAAAAAAAAAAAGGAAAATCACAATCACAAAAGTTTTCTGTTATTTAGTTAATTAAAATATTCCGCCCTTTTGTAATCGGTAACGGAAAATCCGAAACATACAAAAGTTTGGCGTATTTTTTAATGTAGACATATTCAAAAGCGAAGCGCACAAATTAAAACATGAAAAAGTCAAACGTTTTTAATTTAATCTTTACTTTTCCCATAACTTTCATTCCTTTATAAAACTTTTATGATTATTTCAGATTCAATTTCAACAGGCAAAGTTAGAACTACTGTACTTACCTAAGTATATAACAAATTCTTTTCTGCTTACCTGAAATAAAATATAAACTTTATTAATAATTTATAAAAAAAAATCCTTTTGTCTCCTGTTAAAAGTTTTTCGTGATGTATCAAGTTATTTGTTTTTGCAGATTTCAAGTTATTTGATATAAAATGAAAAGTTAATTGATAAATGAAAAATAATAATCAAAAAGCAATAGGGGAATTAACAGAGGGTGTTCCCAATTTGGGACATTTTTCGACAACAAATTAATTTATAAAAAAAATGTAATAAAAAGCCTTTAATAATAAAAATAAACTCGGGAGAGGCTTTGAAATTTTATAACAAAATGAAAATTGTAAATGTGAGCAACGTTATAATCATAAAGATGGTGTATCTTAATTTTTTAATATTTTTATAATTAATTTATTATCTTAATTTCCTTTTTTAGAAAATGTATGTATTCAATTATAACTTTTATAGTTTACAGTAAATCGCAGATGCAACTACCGTAATTTGAATTGCTTCAGAATAATAATTATGATAATTATTAATTTAATTTTTTTTTCTATGTGTTAGTTTAATTGACAATACTGGTTTTATGATTAGAATTTTTTACATAGGTATTTACATTTTCATATCGTTAGGTATTATGCAATTCCAATAACGCCAATCGTGACTAATAACTAATAACGTACGACTTTTATGTAGTGGTTGTTATTTTATATAAAAATTCAAAGTATTTTAAAATCATATTACTAAAACAGGTTATACATAGTGATATTACGATGCAATTCAAAGGCAACACAAAGTTATTACTATGTATATGATGTTCTCTAGGGATAAATACAATTCTCAACACCTTCTTGGTCGACTATGCATTTACTATTTACGCCGCGATGGATGCAGTTATGCATGAGAATGTGCCACTAAGAAAATTCATTTGTAGTCAATTTTTAAATATAATTTGCTTATCGTTTCTAGTAAGCGAACCATTTTTATAGAAAGTAGGTCGAACATAAAAGTGTAGATATGTAAAAGCATGAAATGTCTATCTGTAATTAGTTTATTTGTAAACATAGATAAATAATTTAAACTTACTGAAATTTAGTTTCCAACGTACAGTACATACACATGATTTACTCAATAAGAATAAGTTTTATTTGAAATTATTTTTTTTTATAATAAAGCGAGTCAGTAGTGAAACTTATTGAAACTACTTAAAACTATCATGTGTATTGTAAGAAAACACGATATGTAAAATTCACAACTGAGTATTTTTTAAGTAGTGTAATTAAACATATTTTTATATAACAATCTATTTTTTGAAGTCGTGTATGCTTTTAGAATTCGTAACGAACATCTATCACAAAAAAATATACATTTAATTTAATTAATAATTTTATTCGAGCAAAAGCACATTTCTTTAAAAAAAACAGCAATTTATATCTGAATTAAGGCCAACAACTAATTAAGTGCGTTACTTGTTTTAACAGCCGTATTTAATAAATAATAACATTTGTTTAATTTAGGGATTTCTAGAACATAACAACGTCGTGCATATTAATGCCCTAATCATAATTAATCAGTCTGGGCTTGAATTCTGCGTCGACATAAGATTTCTTAATTAATCCAAGTATTAGCCCTTCAAAATTCATCGCTGTGCAAGAATGTGAATTATTGTAAACATTTTCGGATTTATAATAGCCAAATAAGAAAATTACAAAATCGAATTCCATAAATACTTATTAAAATTTTCAACTGGAATTTTATGTGAAATTAATTATTCGTGTAGGTTTTCCAGTAATAAACTGAAATCCCGAATAGACTAGCATAAATTGCTTTCATTTCGATTTAATAAAATTTTATAACCAGCGATAAATTCCATGCTAGCATATTATTGGCAAGGGTATGATAGTGTATAATGGTAATTTACCCTAAAGCGGTTCCAATTTTAGGAAATTATTGACTTATATTAACTCCCATACAACCAGAATTATGATTAATTGGGATTTCGGATGAATTTTAATTAACATTTGTAACAATGATTTTTATTTTACTTTTCATTCCTCTTATTTTTGAACATCAAAACAGAGTCAATATAAAAATAACCTTCAAAGGTACACAGCTCTTAGAAAAGAATGTAATGACAAATTCAATTTGCTTAACAATTGGCGCAAAAAGCTATACTATGTGTTTATTAATGTTCTCAATACAACATTGTCGGCAATCAGATTATTACCAATACAAAAAGCTAGCATTTTGTGTAACAAGCTTAATGCTTCATTTACATTAGCCTCACAATCAAAAACAATGAGTTTAGTTCATGTCGATGATTCGGAATATTCAAAGAGAAAATCAATGTACAATTAGTTAGATAGCTATAAACTATTGTACTTTCAACGCAAACTATTTTTTTATCCTATGTTGTATAAAATATTATATCATAGATAATTGCATAAAAATGCAACTTGATGCCAACCTGTAACAAAGGTAACTTTTTTATATTTTTATATAAAATAATTAACGTTAAACAGTTCCATGAAGTACTTAAATACAAAATGCTTTTTTGAATGATTTTGCTGACATTGTTCTTATAATCGTTAATTCCTCCACCTGCAAAAACGTTTCGAAACTCAGCTTTCAAAAAACAAGCAATAAAAAATGTGCAGTTCTAGGTATACTATTAAAACAAATCATACTAAATCCTCCACTTCTGAACATTGTTTTTCACGCAACTGTAACCTCTAAAAGTAAATATTTTCTGAAGTCTTAAAGCTTCTTTACCTTTTCTATTCCTAAAATGTTGCAGAAAGACATAAGTTAAAGAATAAATGTCAATGTAGGTAAATAAAACTATTTTATTAATCGTATTTACAACGCACGTTTTGCTAAAACTTTAGCTTCTTCGGGTACAACTGGAATAAATGTTATATACGTTAAGTACAAATTTAACTGTTAAGTCGACGGCAGCTAATTTTGAGCAATTAATAATTTATGAATTATCAGATCTGTGATAGAACGAAGTTAGAGAATATAGAGTTTTACTTCTGTAATTGGACGAATGTAATGAATTATGAATTTATAATCCACTATCATAAATTATAATCATTATAAAACCACTAATATTCCAAACTACCTTATTATATTTATAATCCCAAATCAGACTTCGAAATTAAACCGAGAGAAATAAAAAATGACGAATCAAATATTAAATATCAGGAAGTTTTGTAAATTTTAATTGGTTACTTATAAATGTGCTTGACACTAAATCATGAATGGGCGATGTTATTTTCTATTTTCAATTTGAGTGCCCATATTGGTTGTAAAATTAAAGTCAAATATAACAAACTTTGTAAGCCCAAGTTAAGTTTTATTGAAAGAAATGAAATTTTTCGAATATTGGCAGCTTTCTGATTGGACTCGTGTAAACTTAAATTAGCTGGAAACTACAATAAAGTGTCTTATTACTGCTTTCAACAAGCTTGCACTTAACAATTACGTTTTATTTTTCTATAAATTCGTGCGCGTAATATCTCCTCTTGCACATATTCTTCTCGATGCTTTATGTTTTTTTTTCCTACAAGCGGCGCGTTTCCTTTCGAGCCCCTTTGTTGTTGTCACCGACAGATGCCTGCAATCCTGCTACACCTAGCTCATTTTCCACGTTAACTTATTTTCGAGATCGCATAATGATTTCGCCCCTTTCTTTTTTGTTCAAATCGATAAAAAACAAACGAACCCCAATGTGAAATTTATATTCGCGAATTTAGCCCGAAGAATGTTATTAGCAATAATTCTGATTTGAATTTGAAAAGGGGGAATAATTTTAAATTACTCGTAAGCTGCTTTAACAATTCTATTCCATGTAATTGGAAAGCAATTTTTTTTAGATAGAGAAATCGCGAAGCTCACTTAATCCGAGTAGATAGAGTTTCTTCCCTCCCATTTACATTTGTCGGGGGCAGAAGATAATAAATAGAACTGGTAATTAATATGCAAAGCTACCCAAGGAATTTCTTTATATTTCTAATGGCGTCTTGAATTTTCAATATATACATTTTAATAAGATCGCTTTACCTTTAGAAAAAAAAATCAAATGGGACCGGTATCGCTCCTACCCCTGCATCATAATGTAACTACACACCCCTATTAAACCATCTCAACTAAATTACTAACTAAACCACACTCTCTAAATTGAATTATCTGGTTATGCTTCATACACAAAAGTTGTCTTTTGTATAAAAACGAGTACTTGAAAAGAAGCGACAAAGCGTAAAAATGCGTGGAGAAATTTATTAGGGTGTTGTCCCTATTCACTATCTACCCTTAATTTACGAAATGTAATTTTATATCGATGTAAAAAAAGAGTTATTTTTATTTATTACCTACATTTTTCATGTTTAACATTTTTTCTGTGTATTCTGTAAAATATTAAATAGAAGATTTAATACGACGTAAAATATTTGGTTTAAATTTTTAGAGTTTATTTCTGTTTAGATTGTATGAAAAGGGTGTTTTGAGTTTGTAATGTGCCGTATGGTTTTAATAATTTTATTTTGTCCAAATTTTCAAATTCAAAAAACGGACGTTTAAAAATTCAGATTTGCAGCCCAAGAATTTCCTATTGGTTTGGTTACGTGCATATCAATCTTTGCGTCAATTGCACGATTAATATAGACTTAACGAAAATATCCAGGCAAGCTTTCACAGTGTATCATGTTGCTTCATTACGATGCTCGGTTTCATGGAGTCAACGTAGTAAAAGAAAATTCGTAACAATAGAAATGGAAAATTTTAAAGTGTATACCCTATAGCCCAGATTTATCGCCTTGCGATTTCAATATCTTTAAACTGAATGAAAAAAAGCTTTAGAAGGTAACCATTTTAAGTTCGAGATGGAAGTCCAAAAATAATTCTTCAGTCAGCGGCCATAAGAATTCTATATCTGAGTATACATGGGTTGATAAAATAATTATCGCGATAATAATTTTTTAAATAAAACCCCAATAAAAGAATTTGAAAAATGATCATGTGGAAACCCTTTATACTATCACATTTTATTTATTTATTTATTAATCTCTGTATGATGTAGAAGATTAGAAAACAATTAAAGTAGGGAAAATCTAATTTGTTTAGGATATTCTCAACCACAAGATATTTGCAAAAAAAGTGCTGAGTTCGATAGGGTCGCGTGTGTGTAATATTGTAATAAAGACAAACATAAACAGGACCACAAGCAATTTTAACTTGGTTATTAAACCGACCGCTTGTATGCGTCAGCTGGAGACTAGTCGATAACCGAGCTGTGCTTCCATTTACATGGGCCACTACAGTATCGCATCATTTCTAACATGTAGTGTATGTATGGGTGTTAGAACATCCCCGTGCATAGATCGTCCACTATTAATATTCACCTAGTATATTGGGTGCAGAATAAACATTGAAAGGTGCTCAACCATAGTAACCTAAATCGTTCAGTTAGTTTAGTTAGGGTTATATGCAAACAGTTCGCCCACTCCACTCTAGGTGCAATTTAATGCATTTCCACCCCAGCTGTCGACGCTGCTTACCACACAATAATTTATCCATGCAAAGTAACATTCATCAAATACTATACAGATTCTAAATAATGCAAATCAGATGATTTGAAACATTCTCAGATTTTGTTTCTTTCTTTACGATAGTATTGTCCTCTACTCGGTGAAAATTCATTATGAATCGCAATTAAATGAAACAAAATGTTTCGTAAATTTTCACTTTATTAATCTCACACCTGAAGAAGCAGTGGTACTGCAAAACACGTCGTGTGAGATTAATAAAGTGAAAATTTACGAAACATTTTGTTTTATTTAATTGTGGCTTTGTTTCTTTATCTTAAAATTTTGCAAAAAGTAGAAACAATAATATAAAAAGAAATTTATCGTAATTAAAATCAGTAATGTTTAATTAGAGAGTTTCAGAAATATATACATATTTTAAGACGTTTTCTTGAAGTCAATTGGGGCATTTCGATTAGGTTAAATAGGTTAAAACTTTAATACTTAACCAAATTGCCGATAATTTAAAAAATAAACATAGTGAACATAAAAAATCTGGAGTGACGTCAAAAAATATAAAATTGCTAATATCTCGGATAATTTTACAGATAAATGAATGAAACGAAGAGCATTATTCTCGAAATAAAATAGGTTTTCTATAAGTGAAAAAATCACTATGCTATTCTTTAAAAAATAAAAGTTGATGTCGATTCCGGCGAAAACGGAAGTGCGATTTTTCCATACACACACACACGCGCGCACACACACGCGCGCGCGCGCGCGAGCGCACAGACGTCATCTCGAAAATATGCAAAACATTGTTCAGGGAACTTCAAAATGTTAAAATCAATCAAAACCTTCCTTCCTTACACAGTAGTGTGCGGAAAGTAAAAATCAGTTATATAATAACTTGTAATATAAAAACCTTTAATTTTTTAAACCGTATCATTCGCGAAATTAAATTTTATTTGTTATAAAAAGTCATTAGCAAGTAATGCATTATGTGTTGAAGTAATCAATTTGGGAAATATTAAACAAACAAATTTTAAAGTTCAATAAATACAGTTGTTGTCTTTTGCAATATCAAACAAAATAAACATAGATGAAAAACGGGTCTACACCATTAAGCTAGGGGTGTGCGCTATCAATTTGTAAACCCTCGAGAATAGAGAGCGACACGCACACACACACACACACACACACACATACTAATTTAATTTTATTCTCAAGAAATTGTAAGGGTTGAGGGTGCCTTGTAAATCGGGTATGTGTGTGCGTATTGATAAGAATTTTCATGCAAGCACGCCTTATTTCATTTGGTAAACGGGCTGAAAAATTGGGATATATTTAGAAGGACATTTTGGATGGTTGTGAAAAGGACATGAATTATACATGGAAATACCCACATTAATGGAAACTGCTTAGACAATGGATGTACACTCAAGACCAACCTCGGCACTCATTAATTACCAGTAATTAATTATGACAGGGAATAAATAACAAAAGGAAGCTGGACCACGTCGTAATTGTTGTGCATAACATGGATTTATAATGCATTTCTTTGGACGTTTTGATACATGTAGCTCATTACAAAGTTAAAACCAACGAAATTCATAACATTTATTAATAATGTTATTTAAAGTAAATGTAATATTTGCAAAACATCATGTTATTTTCTTCTAATATAAATTATATGTTTCATTTCTTTAATACAATTCGAATGATGGTACGAAAACTATCAAAATTCAAATGTCCTACGAAAAGTAATAAAATATTATTTAATAATAAATAATATTTTAACAAAAAATTAGTTTGTCAATAAAAATAGTAAAAATTTCAAAAAGTTATAGCCTATTATGAAAAATTTCAAAATTATTGATATTCTTAAGAAAAGTACAAAAAATGATGGTATTCGTTAAAAAATCAAGAAAGTTGTGAGTTGTCATCAGAAATTTTAAAAGTTGCTATTTTTCCTAGAAGAAAAATCATAATATCTTTTTTTAGTTTTAGTAGTACATTTGAATTTTGTTAGTTTTGGTACCACCCATCGAATTTATATTGATTGCTTCGTAAAAAAATTGCATAAATTTTAACATGTGATTGGGGTAATTATTTTGATTAAAAAAAGCTCTTATAAACACATGTCCGGCTCTAATGTTTGCACATACATAAACATCAAAGTTTTGAACATACAAAAAGTAATTTTAATTTGTTTTCATTAAAATTTTCTTTATCATCATAGTAACTAGATTATATACAAAACCTACTGCAGAGACAATTATATAATGTATTATTCTCTTGCATATTATGTCAATTATAACTCCTGATGAAAAAGTAGAGGGAGCTTGAAGTGTTGCAAACTAACATGGAATAATAAATAATAGACTGTTTGCGCAGATCATTTTAATTCCTACTGTAAAATATAATAAAATTATTAACATTTAGATACTATGACTGGCAGTCTTGAATATTAATAATTAAGTCTATTACATTTTTTGTAAATAATTCTTGAAGACAATTACAATTTAAAAAAATATTAATATTTGTTTTACATAAAAAGAAAGTTAGTTTTGCTATTTATTAGAAACTCTTAAATATGGATTTTAAAGTGAGAATAATTTATTTAAACGTAGAAAGGGTGTTAGAAGGATGGAATTATATATACACTTTTGAAAAATGTTTGGTTGCAATATAAATCAAATAACACCGTTCCATCTTGATGCCATTTCTCATTCCAAGAATTTCAATATAAGACACATTCATAATCGGAAATCACGAAATGAAGTATGAAAATCAATGAAGTGTGCAGTATCGAACTTTTTTGTGTGCGCCCCTGATCTAGTAGGAAGCAATTCTTTGCAATTTGTCCCCACTTAATAATTTCTAGATAATACGAAGATGAGGAAGAGCAAAAAATATATAAGTGGGAAAATATGGTGTGGATATGGGATACGGGAAGTGTATCGGGGGTGAAAACTGTATGTAATTTCCTCCCTTTCAATTGACTACGGAAAATTCGAAACTAACCTAACAATTTATCCAGTTCGAAATTGATTGTTTTCATCCACTTTTTGGCCGTATTCGTTCCAGCTTTACGAGACGTTTTTAACTAACATAAACTTCCATAATCGACTTTTCTTCCTTTTTTTCAATTAAATTGTAAATAAATAATCCCGAAAAAGAGTGGGGGACTTTTAAAAGACCAACCCTCACCTCATTGTACGGGGTGGCGATTTTAATTTATTTTTGTTTCAATTCCACTAATTTCGTATCTATTCACTTGGCTGAATTTAATGAGACCTCTTTGTCCGATTTTAATTACTGCTGTAGTACAAAACCCACACCTTTAAAGCTAACGCATCCAAATGAGGGAATTACAAAAAAAAAAGATGATGAAATGAAATAGAGGGGGCTCGAATTTCAGTTCATCTCATCCTATCTTTTTTGGTTAGTATTCTTGTCTTTATTTAACCCCTTTTTAAATACACTTTGTTACGATCAAAATTAAGCATCGTATTATTTAAATTTGCTACAGAGCAATGACCATTAAAAATACATTCAAAAATTTATTCATACTTTAAAATACAAACGTTTTAGAACTTTCAATCAAAAATTGCATTTATTATTATTAATTTTTCTGATCACAATGCTAAGTTAATTTTGAAAAGTCCAGTTGGCATTTAAATACTATTGATTTTCTTTATTTAAGGAAGATTGTTGTGAAAGTTGGAACTTCGTCCAATATTGTGTGCTCAAATAACCCGTAAATGTAAGTGTCATGTACAAACAAAAACAAACAAATATCTGCCAAAAGAAAATAAAATTGTATATGAAAATAAATTTTGAAGGTATAAGGACAACAAATTAGTAATTAGAAAAAACTATTACTTAATATTTTTTTCTGCTTTACAATTATAAAATACTCGTTATGGCATCCGATTCTTTATGTTTCAGTGTTAGTATTAAATTTATTCAAAGCAATCATGTCACTTTCAGATCGATGTTATGTCAAATGAGACGGACATTTAATTGGTGATAAATCATCTGGGAGATTGCAAATAAGGTAGTGTTCTGCAACAAAATCAATCTTAACTATAATTTATAGGTGATTATTTTTGTTTTCTAAAACTAAAGGAAAGATTTTTTCCTGTGTTGTAATATAAAATCTTGTATTTCATCGCTAATTTCTTGCGACATATTTTGTAATTTTATCTTTGTATTGTTTCTTATTTTATTATTCATCTATTTAATAAAAAAAAACTCTTAACGAAAATGTGGATTTTTAAATTTTTGACATATTGCTAATTTTTAACACTAAAGTCATACAAAAATATTATTTTTAACTTTTGTATAAAATAAATATAACTAAATTTTTACAGATTTCAAAAAGTAATATTAAAAACCAGAACAATATTTGATGTTGAAGTCAATTTTTCCACACTCACCTGTGAAAGCCCCCTTCAACTGGAAAATGTTAATAAATCCCTTCCCCTACATATTTTTAGTAGGCCGCTTACCTGCAACAAAAAAGCGACTAATTAATTTGGTGGAAATTTATGATCGTTGCGGAGAATACAAAAAGGCCAATTCATTTATCATCACCGGTTCTCCCCCCAATTCTTAAAATGGAAAGGGTTTAATTAGGTTGCTTTTTGTTATTATATTTTATGGCTTCTAATATTACTGTTGATGTTATGCGCTTTATTAATTAGGCTGTTCATTTTAAATCACTGAACTAAACAGAAATTTATGGCGTCATTTTAAAAACGTTTTCCTTCCCGTTCCTGGAAGTTGGATAATTGAAAGTAACTGATGATTCGAGTCCTTTCCTTGATGAAATTAGAAAACTTTTGTATAATATCTACCGGAAAATCAAAGAATTTAGCACCCTTGTACGTAGTACACTGCTTAAATTTGATTATTGCACCTGCAATTAACAATAATGTTTTATTAATTAACATTGCAATTTACATACTTTGAAAACAATTATAAAAATTGCTGGTACATGTACATATAATTCGGTAATTGATATAGATGTATGATATAGCTGGTCGGAAAAAGCTTTGCGTCTTTTTCCTAATAAATTGATGTAATTAAGCTGGTCTACACACAGTCCAGTCAATTTAGACGAAAAATCGGAAAATTCACAGAAAAACAATGGCTTTGATTTTCTTGAAATTTTGGGAATTAGGTTAATTTGTTTCTTAAGCGATTACAGTAACCAAATCAAAATATTTCGGAATGTATTATTCCGATTCACATAAAAAATGTAGTACATATGAGGTGCTTTTGGAGTCGCTGAAAAAATAAAAATCTAATAGAGGGGCTTTAAAATGCCCAATAGTTTTAAAATCCCCAAATATTATAAACTTTATTTTTTTCTTGTGTTTATATACACATAGTGTTACAATCTTTAGAAATCATTTTGAGCGAGGAAGTTTCTTTTTCCGAAATACTTCAACATTAACTAGGTAGTTAATACAAATATTAAGAAATACTTAAATTTTAAGAGCTTTAGTTTCATATTTTCAGCACTTCTTTGTGATGTAATGCTAGCCAAAATTTTGCGGGTATATTTCAGGGTTTATTTTAAAATAAGCGTTGTAAAAAGTGCTGCTAATTGCAGCAATCCAATTAAAAGAAGTAAAACATTAAGTATTGCGCCCTCGTGTAGCCGTTCCACCCATCCAAACGGCTTAATTTTAATAAATCCTCAACCGGACAAAAACAGAGGCGCCATTCCCGCTCCCTATCCCGCTAATATTATTATCCCATAATTACCATATTAAGGTCTAAACGAGCCACACAGAACGTCAATCCGCGTACAGCTTTATTTTTTCCCTTCCCTTACCACACAAACCGCTCTCGTAAAGGACCTCTTGTTTTTTACAGTAAAGAGATTCTCATTGGGTCAATTGCATTGTGTGTTTTTAACGCACCCTCATCAGGATAGTTATCCTATAGGGACTATTCACCCTGCATACTTATATCTTAAATCATAAACAAATAATCGCTTCATTTGCAGATCAAGCCAATTTGCAATTTAATTCGTTCCTGGTGCTTTTAGAAATTTATGATGAAAGAAAAACATAATTGAAAGTAGTTCCTTTTGTCAACACGCAAGATAATTAAAATAAAATGTACCTACTAGGGTCAGCACGAAATGAAATTATTTTTTCCCACGTGTACTCTCATTTACCAGTATAAAAGGACCATTTAGAAAGTACAATAAAACTTTATTCCTTGCAAAATGAGAGGTTCCTAAAATATTATTTATTTAGATAGTGGATTAAGAAGAAATAGATAAATTGAATTAAAATATGGACAATAAAACTTAAATATAAAAAATGCAAAAATGTAAAATCAGAGCTTCAATCATTATTTTCTTTTTCACACTGCTACTATCGTGCCGCCTAGAAGTTATGAAAAGTTTTCTATTTTCTTTAAAAATAAATAAATTATGTGCTTACTTTATTATGGATTCTAATTCTGAAATAAAAGTAATTTTATAATAATTAATCATTTGTCAGTTTTCTCTTATATAAGAGCTTTCAGGACAGCTTTTATTGTACAATAATGAAATTGTGCTCCATATATACGAAATGAATTCTTTCGGTGGTTGAAATACACGGATAGGAAGGAATCCCCTTATTCTTTCACTTTTGTTCGTATGGAAAAAAATTCGGATTCCAATTGGATTTATCGCAGTTTTACATTTCCCCGTTGTTTTCCATTCAGAATGAATTATTAATATATTTAACGAAATGGTCCTGATATAAATTTTTACTATTTGAATAATTTACGCACAAGGGTAGTATGTTTTTTTATTCCACTTCCGCCCCACAATTTTTTTCTTCTTCTCCACAAGGAAATAAAATGAACGAGCATTATTAAATTACATTACAATTTATTTTTTCTTACAAGAGGATTTTTTTTTATTCAAATGGAATGTATTTAAGTGTCTGTTCGGAGTAGAACTACTTGGAGGGGGGGGGGGGGGGGGGGGCCCCCTATAATTTGGATAATGGGGATTACTACTGTATTTTTGAGTTTAAAAAATTTCTCGTACAATTAAATT